>NQII01012407.1:0-19095 GCA_002778355.1 Clitarchus hookeri
AGAGCAGTGCTGTCACCAAACAAACCCCCTCCCCCGCCAGCTTAAAACAGTGTAGGGGCTTCGGATGACACGTGCTGCCCATTTACACATCCAGAGGTCAAGCAGAGAGGTAGAAACGCGCTTACAGACATGTCCTGCAGCGCAGGCCTTCCACCTTCCTCTCCTCTCCAACCCCTAGCAAGCCAAGTGAAATTTGTAAGCGCCGAGATGTCACGAGATAGGCAGGCGTAGTTCGCCTGAAGTCAGAAAACACGCACCGTGGAATAATAAGCTGACAGAGTAAGTTTGGAAGGGGTTCCACCACATCCCCCCAACCATCAGGGAACCATGGCACATTTTAGAAGTGCTTTGATATACTGCGCCTTCCCATCTCACCCCCTCTCCCAACAAGAGAAACACGTGCTGGAAATAAGGGAGGGAGTCTAGAAAGGATATAAGCCTCTTTACGGGGAGGGTGGGAAGCAGTTGATTATTACCGCACAGAGAGATCAGCCGCGCCGAGAGCGGCCGGGGGAGATCGGACCCCCGGCCACAACAGTACATTAGTACATGAGTACATCAGTAGAGCAGTTCGTGATCACTGGACAGATCAGTCAGAAGATTACTGCACAGAGAGGTTATTTCGAGACACAGTCGTCGACAGTTCGTCGTCAGTACGTCAGGGGACATCTGACAGTTGATTATTACAGCACAGAAAGGTCAGCCGTGCCAAGAGAGTTAGGCCAGGATATTGGAACCCGGCCACGTCCGTCAGTCGAAGCAACGAGCAGCAGGTGATGCGGAGTAGTACCGCCACACCGGGATGCGCAGGAAGGTAGTCAGTGGCGACATTAAGGGGTCAGCCAAATCGGGATGCTAGATGCAGGGCCGAATCAGAGACAGTTACCAGAGTCAAGTCGGACGAGTAGTTTCACCATGTCGGGACGCGAGTCAGCCAGCCAGTTATTGCATAAGTCAGTCAGTTTCCAGTCAGTTGCAAAGCACTGAGAAGGCGGAGTCGAGTGGTGAACTTCAATGGAAGTGCAATGTCGAGATAGTGGGATTGTCCAGTGCAGCCTGTAGCCGCGAAGGACAGGTGGGGGCCCACACCGGGGTCCCTTGCCGGGATATGGTAGGGTAGTAAGCAGTCAGTTACTACCCTATGCCGAGAATGGGAGCGAGTGGTGAGCTTCATCGAGAAGCACCACGGTGAGAGAAAGCCAGCTGCGTGCAACAAGCCAACCACAGAGGGCCTTTGACAGGGCCATCCAGCTCACCAGACCCATAAACGGCCGGAATGTATCCGTGCCATCCAGCTCACCAGACCTCATCAACTGCCAGAACAACTACCACGCAACATGTGCAGATAAGTAACCCCGTCGTCACTCAGGGACCTATCCTGACACCTAATGCCCCTATAGTGTCAGAATTGTAACCAGAACATTGTAACCAGTTCTTCAGGCCTGAACTCACAAGGCATTTAAGTATGTTTAAAGTCCCGCAACAGTGCCGGGAATGGATAAGTAAATGTAAATTCCCGTTAAATAAACCTGTTCCAAACTAAGAAGTCGTGATGAAGTCATTGCGTGATTTACCCTCAAATCCCAAGCACCCTATAGTCTGTGCCACTGAACATTAACCGTAGTCACTACGAACCATCTATCTACCACAGATGGGGAGTAGCGGAATGTGTTAACATTCACAGACGGCTCTTTTGTTTATAAAACTGTCTTTCTTGAATTATTTAACCGTCGCACTTTATGTGTGAAAGCACCAAGTTATGTGATTTAGTTATACAAATAAAACGAACTGAATGCCGTTGAATATAAATTTAACAGAGTTTCATTAATACCAAGTAAAAATAAAATTGATTTACGGGCTGAAAATAATAAAAGGAAAGCTGTTGAACAATTGTCTTGACTCCCTAGAAAGGAATTATCAAAAATTTATTTTCCGGAATATTAGTTTTCCCCTTCCCTTATTACTTTTGCAAACTTCGTTATAGTAAACATCATGCAAGAATAATTAAGATTACTTCACTGGGTTTTTACACACAGCGTTTACACAATTCATGACTGTGGACCACAATATGCCTTCGCACTGACACCGACTTGATGATTGAGAAGAATATGACATGAACAAAATGGATTGAGCAGAAAGGCTCAGGAACGAATCGCAGTTCAAAAAATTGCAAACGTATTCATTACTGGTAATATATACTTACGTCACACCTTAGTCGTGTTTACTGCACAGTGCTTTCTTGGCAGTTAAAATTTTAAAGGCAATTAAATTATAAATAATTAACTATTGTAGTACCATCTCCTTTTTTTATAATAATATTTTTTTTGTTAAAGTCTGATCCATCTGCCAATACCTCATAACTTAAGGAACAAAAAATTTTCCACTGTGTAACATTTGGAAGTTCAAATTTGTAATCATTGGCGTTTTAGGCGTGAAAATATTTTTGGTTGTCATATCGTAAGGATTTTAGAAAGACTACCCATATCTCCGGTGGCGTCCAGAAGTACAATAATTGTAATTATCTTTATAATTGCCTGAGTAGTAATAATATATATTAGACCACATAAAATATTATGGATACAACTTCTTAGTTTTTAATTTTTTCCACTATTAGAAATTTTTCTCCAGTATGTGATATTTGCTGCATCCATCATGAATTTTGATGTTCTACAGCATTATTTTATATTGCCATAATTGTATTTCATACGCTGGAACAAGAAAAGTGCTAACGCGAGAGATAATGTATTACAAATAGGTTTCCAACTCCCATTAAACTAAGTACATTTTCAGTTTTTGAGTGGAACACACCGTATGATTGGACATTTTGGCGATAGTTGAGACCGCATGGAATTCAAGTTGATTATATATTATTAAATGTGTAACCAGATATACAGCTTTTTTAGCAGACGATAATTTTTTTGTTACAGATATTTTACTGTTGTGTAATCCAGTGTTTAGTATGAAGTTTTATATAAATACTGATAAAATGTTACCTCTGTTTTGTTAGTTGTTAGTTTGTGTTACATGCAAAGCTGCTCAATATTCCAAATCTGTCCTAAAGGATTCAGAACTCGTTGTAAAGAAAACACAAGTCATTAAGTACACCCAAACAATTTTTTTGGGAACTAGCTAACAAAACTTTTAGTACCATTAAAAGTTGAAGTTTGTAAGTTATATGTCAGTATTACTGCAAGAATTTCTCTGTAGCTCTACAAATCCTATTTGTGCAAAAGTACAAATTCTAGTACTTTTACAAACAAATTGTATGTAAAAGTAATAGCATTTGTATTGTTACAAGACATTTTCCGTTCTGTTTAGAAATTTTTTTTCTTTGTATTTGGTTGGGGCACAACGTGATGTTGTACATAAGACCATATCACTTTGTACCTAAGTTGGGTAGCGTATTTCTTTTACTAGCTTCGTCGCAACCAATCACTCTACAAAGTGCTCGTGTGAAGATTTGTGTTCGCCTCGTAACGCTGAAACGTCGGTGTGAATTGCATTCGTTCGTGTCGGAATGTCTGTCGCTCTCGAACGTGTGAGAAAAACAGCTGCAATTTCGTCCTTGCTTTGTACTTGGCACGGGCCACAATTCTTTCCCTTTCAAACAATTCTTACCAATTCGCCTTCGAACATTCTTCGCTGAAGTCGTGTGTTCCTCAATTCCACGTGAACTTGACATGTTTTATGGGTTACGCACATATATTACTTGATTTTTCGGTGACGTTACGTATTTCAATGTTTAATTTCCTTCCGAATTGTAAGGAAGTTATTTAAATCTAAAAGACTTTTCATTTTAAATATACGTCATATTTCGTTTTTGGCACCCATATTACATGCTAAAATAGGGAACACAGGCATTAAACCTTATATATTTGCTCTTATGTAAATTTACTTGAGTGCCTTCCTTGAGCATTGAGGATATACTAGACAAATTACCCCTGGTTCTATTTCTTTGGCAGTATGAAAAGTGTCTACATACTTCATGAAATGAAATAATTCATGACATGTTTAAATGTAAAGTTAATCTGAGATAGCTTTCACCGAAAAGCAGGGATCTGAAAAAACACCACTAAAAATAAAAATGTCCCGTCATTCCAAACATGAATACATACAAATACGCTTCAGAAGGAACCTAACAAAAAACACGCAAATTGAAATATTATATTAAATTTAAATTATACTTAAAAATTTCTACGAAAGCATTTTATGGAAGGATGGAGAAAAATTACGTGCACTTAAATGAAACTTAATACATTTAGCGAAACTTTCTAGTTTTATATACTTGAATTCGAAAACGATTACCATATACTAAATTAAAATATTGTTACATGGGTCGCCTGAGGGGCGCAACTGAGTTTGTGAAGGATGGAGGTCTTAATAAAAATAAAAGAACAAAATGTAATTTAGAATGTATTCACACGGCTATTATTTACAGCATTAAATCATCTCTCTTCACTGTTACTCTTTTTATTTAACAGTGAGCGCAATATTTAATATCTATTTCAACTCTAATTAACGTCCATCTTAATTGTCTCTGTTTGGTTACAGTCAATAAACTCACACGCATTATTAACACGTATTCAGTCTATCTGTTGCCACTATTTGTAATGTATTTCACTTTCGTATCAATTTCAATAGTTCAGCCTCCCAGCCGCACTCTTCACTGCTTGATACTCCCAGTCGCAGATTTCCCTTCCGCTGGTCACTTCTCTCGCTGCTCGTCTTCTATCGCTCGGAAATCAGTCACTCATTCACTCATCAACTACAATTCGGCTCGGAGGCCTGTCTCATTTTTATATCGTTCGCCCTGACCATCTGGAAGGTTCAACGTCTCCGAGTCACGCTGAAAGAACGAGGTCAGTAATCCATAGCATTATTCAGATACACGCAGAAACCAATGCAACCAGAGTCGTCAGCGTGCGCTGTAAAATGGATTATCATTTTATCTCGCTTTCTGTAACATATACGCGGCCACCGGCGTATCACATGCCTGTTCATTCAAAGCAATCCTTTGACTTGTCATCGCCGCTATCATATAACTGCTGTCCTTCACTTCCACTCGCTCGCTCGGGATGCGGAGCAGTGAGAACGTATAAATATATTTCAATAATACGAACGTAAAGAAATATTTTGAAATAATTACTAGAAGTATTTTAATACGCTTTTATAAAACCGAATTTCAACACGCCATGTCAAAGGACATGTTTATTTAGAAATAAATACAGAGGTAAAAAAATCTGCAGTCCACAATAAATTTGAGAGTTTCGCCACAATTGTCTAGGATTACTAAAAATACCCAATAACTTATGTTTTAAAATTAGATATAAAAGTTCATTTATTATTCTTGCACACTCTAAATTTTAAACAGTTAGAATTGAGCCAAATCAGTGAAAACAGTGAAAATTTAGCAAATGATAATCAGTGCCTGATAACTAGTTAAAATGAAGGCTGCATTTCACAGATTTATTTGTGATTTCCACCAAATGTCGAGGATTCCAATGCTCTTAGTCACATGTTGCCATTTCATTTCCTTGATTTGCCAGTGGGTGGGAGCTTGTAACTGACATTTAGTGAATGTTATTTTCCTTATTGATATCACTGATTTAAATTTAGAGTACTAATGTGTTGGAAATTTTTTTTGTTGTTATTTTATTTATTTAAGAACGAAATAAACATTTCCCACTCCCAGTAGTAGAAAATTAAATTTTTTATTCTCAACTCTTATGCTTTCGTAATGCATAGTAAACTTTTCAGGGTTCTTAAAACAATTAAATTAATAAATGCGATTAATATTTTTGTCTCCTCTTTTAAAAAACAGTCACGTGTATATTCGGGGAAGACTCGTGTAATGGGATTCAACAAAAAGTACTTATTCAGCATTTTGTCTTTCTTTTTTATATCATAACGAGTATAAGTGATGTTAGCAATGTGCCGCGATAATTAATGTATTGAATCGCCCGAAAGTAGGCAATAAATTATAAGGGTGTGCAGTAAATTACATATGATTTCCAGCTACACTACATTACCAAATTATTTGTAAACTAAAAATCCGTAAATATTAATAATCACGACAAATGGCATTTGATATAATAGTATTATATACTATGCAAAGTTGATAGCAACATTTACAAAGTAGTGCTGTTAACATAATACATTTTAAATTATTCTAACAGATGTCTTGCCCGGTGACGTCATCCCATTGGTCCATACTGGGAGAATCTGAAGATTTTGCACAAACTAGCAAATCCCCCATAAGATTCGTGTATCGGAATGCACAAAGTATAATTTGTAATTATAAATTAAACAGTATGAAGCTGTTATACAAGCAACAGCAGCGTAAATAACGTCTTATTAAACCCCGTCATTGGTCGCATATGAGCATTTTTCTCACAATAAAAAATATGACGCTGTTTTGAAAGAAGAGGTAGAGCGAAATTATACCCTTGTCATTCACAAATTTCATAAGATAACAAGAAAACTAGCTGCCAGGAACGATGCAGGCAAGCTGGTTGCCAGGGATGATGCAACATTGACCTTAAGACAGGTTTTGGTTTAATACTGTGCAGTGTGTGAGCAATTCTTTTTTCGTAGGGTGATCATTCTCGTTCATTAAAACTGGAGCAGACAGATGTGAATAGTATTACTGTTACTGATAGTGATAGAATTACAGAGCAAGCAGGCAAATAAATACAGGATGTCAGGTAATTCGCGGAGACTGATAGCACCACACCAATCTGTGGTCAAAACTAAGTAGAAAATATTCTTTGGTAAAAATGCGTTAGGGCCTTAGTTTAAGAGAAAAACAGTATTAAAGTTGATGCAACGAAATTACTCCACGTTAAGCGCAGAGTACATCATCAGCATACAAAACGTCGAAACGTCATAACAGGTGTTGGAAGTCTGCTCTGCCCACAGCAATGCACTTTCTGCATGTTGGATGCATGCAGCATGCGCGGAACGTGGCCGCCGGATGCACGTATGGCCATATCCATGTCCCAGTACTCACAGGATGTGAGCTCTATGGCCTCCTTGGTACTACTGAGTTCGGCTCTTTCCCTTGCCATATGTTTAGCGATGACACATTAATTGCAGCACATTAATTGGTGTAATTTTTTGGACTCCGTTAAGCTTTGTTTGCGTGAGACGGAGAAATAGTAGAAAGTAGAACTTTGGCAGGGATTCAGTATGCCTAATTTTGGAATTTACCGTGAATGGACTACACCAGACTATTGACATAATGAGTCACGTTTATAATATTATAATACTTGTGCGGAAATAATTTACTTCATAAAACGTGTTGAGGAGAATATAGCAACCATAATTTTTACAAACGTGCCCGTTTCAATTGATATTATAAGTAGGTAGTTGGGGTTAACGTCTCGTCGACAGCGAGGTCATTAGAGACGAAATTGATATCATGATATCCAACGTGTATTGTGGCCGCAGTGGTGCAGCGATCAAGACTACTCTCCTCCTACCAAATGGACCAGGTTCGATTCACTGCGGGGTCACCTAGGTTTTTGCATATGGGAAACATGCAGATGTCCCTATTTGATTTTTCACTTTTATGACTTAAAGTTATTGTATTATTTCAATGATAGATTTCACTTTTAAAATGTATAAACACTGGTGAGTTTTCCATTGTGCAATATGTCACAATTTTTGTGTATCTAACATCAGCTTACTCATGAAGTCAATGTTTCCATCGGCGATTATCTTTGTGGCGCACCCGGATGTTGAAGGCTGCCCATGTCCTATGGAACCAACAGTCACACAGAAATGTCGACGACTGCAGAGAACGTCAATCGCAGTTCAGTTACAGAGGTCAGTGAGAGTAGTCTCCGCTGGGAGGTGGCAGAAGTTGGTTTTCATAGTCGTACCGCTGCCAGGAAGCCACTGATAACACGGACCAATCCTCGAAGTCGTTTGGAGTTGGTGGGAACAACTCCGCCAGTGGGCTGTAGAACAGTATAAGAAGTTCTAATGTAACCATTATTCACGGTAGATTATCTGTCACTTGAATGGACCTGTGTAAATTTGATGATAGTGTATTTGCCTGAGTGTCGTGGCGAGAGATTAATGTTGTGTTGGTAGTGTTACGATATGGGTATGTTTCCATTACTTTTAATAGAATGACCAACGAAATCGGGCATGTAACAAGAATTTTGGGCAGTATCGTGCTTCCTCAAGGCAACAGTTTAGATGATCTTTTCCTGTATCGATACTACAGCTCTCGTGTCGATAAAACAAGATAAGCAGAGTCGTGGTTCGAGGAAAAAGTATATGGCTGGTTTACTGGCATACTCGAAGCCCGGTATCGAGTCAAATAGAGTTTTTGAGATTGGCTGGAGCGTCCTTTGAGTGTCAGACAAGTAAGACTAACTGAAAAATTTTAACTACTCATCATGCTACAGAAGGAATTGTAGGAAATTCGGCCGGGTGTGTACCAGACTGCTGAAATAAGAGTGAAAAGAGATCCGAAAACTTATTAGATAGTCGGCTGGTGCCGCTAGAACCAACATCAATAAGTACGCAGTAACATTCTGTCATATAGTGTACTTTCAAACAAGTGTGTGTGGCGGCTGTAGTGCTGTTAACACAAGCACAGACGTAAACATAAGCTCTCATATTCCAGGACAGATTTCCTGTTTAAATTATATAGCAAAATCTGCAGAATTCCTATGCTATTGTCTCTATGTGCACGGTAGGGAATTTCTGTATATGGTAGCGTACAGCGGTTTAATAAAGAATAATTGTCATGTCTCGCGTGACTATTTAAGGTTGTTTGAAAACACTATCGTAGTGAAAACAATACATATTGTTCAGGCACAGGAAAATACAAAATACACATGAAAAAAATTGTGTTAAAATTAAGATTAGGCATTCGATAAAAAATGGAATGATATTAATCTACAAAGCTTAAAAATAACGAGTTCTTAATTTTTTCAGTAAAAAACCTTTTATGAATTCCAAATATCTATTTAAGCAACTTAAAAAGGTTTGCTATTTGATTTCTTTTATAATATTTGAGGTAATGTTATAAAAATAGCTCTTATTTTAGTTGCGTGTTTGTTGCATTATGAATAATAAAGAAAGTGAAAGAAAATTTTTTTTTTTTTAGAAGTTTGATCTTATTACGAATGAAACATGTTCTGATCTAAGAACATTTCCACTAGCCGTTTTGCCTTACATAAATTAGTCAGTGGAAAATGAATATTGGCATTAAGTTGGTACGCATGTTTTACAGTTGACGTATTGATGAATTATTTCAAGTATTGCAGCATGCTAGATGTAGTTTTGCTAACTTTTTGTGTTTGAAGATACATATTTAAATGATTTGAATACCTTGACTGCTGCGTGAATGATGATTATTAGTGGCGAAGAACTTTTTATCTAGTCTTAGAATTTTTGTATTCAAAACCCGATGGTACAAGTTGTACATTACGAGATCAATTAAATTTTTCATTCATACGGACACAGTTTTTATGTGTTAACCTTGCATTTACGTAATATATAAATTAAATTAGGGAATCTTATATAGTCCATTCACGGTTTCTTCCAACTTTTATGAGGCTATGCTAAAGATTTACTTTCAGGATATTCTTCCGCCTGATGTAAACAAAGCTCAACTAAGTCTACAAAATTACGCCGAACGGACAACGCACTGCATTCGTACATACTCAGTTTTATAACATTTTGCATTAGAACTATTTCTTACCGAGTATTAACAACATGCCTATTTTCTCCCTGTTTTTATTAGTATTCGTTATAAATGAACTTCAATAATTTATAGTTAAAATAAAACAGGAAGATTAATTTAACTGGAGAGAAGGATTAGTTATGTTAACACAAGTATAAAACGCTTGCTATACATGCCATATTTAGGAAACAATCAAGCATCACATAAATGAGGCGATTTTTCAAAGGGTTTTTTTTAAAAGTGAGATGAACCCGCGAATAGACTACATAACTGCAGTGATGAAGAAACCATCAAGAGGAGGCCATAGGTGACCGAAACAAACTACTCTTCTCGCTTGTACCTGCCGAGCTTGAGGGTACGACATTTATTCGTTTGGTATCCTCCACTGATTTGTTGACTTACGTACTCTATGTCAGCAATTACATTCATGTTGGTGACTGGCTGGTGTATTGGAGGAAAATGTTCCAAAATATTCTCGTTAAATGTGGGATTTATTGGAGCTGCGTTGGGCTCTTCGCGGAATGCGTGTGTTGAGAATGTGCCCATCTCTTGGGAATGCGCCCATCTCTTGCGAACGTTCGACCGCGCCACTAATGGATGTTGCTAGAGGGGACGATTTGTTCGTTAAGCAAGTTTCTTAATGTCGAGAATGTTTTGTTTTGGTGTCTCTACTGTAGAGATTTGGTATACAGGATATGACGAGTAATCTTGGTAGTGTACTTTTGGAAATGTGTTTCTTTCGTCGAGCCCACAACAACCCAGGTGCTGCTGTTGCCTACATAAACCAAATTGATGTACGATATATAATATGTTGGAATACCTTTGCTAATCATGAACGTTATAAATCAGACTGAAGGTGTTTATTTGTATACATCTCTGCGTGGAGCCGTTCTTCCGCATGTGCGCTGCCTCAGTTCGAACCTCACAAAAATGCGTGTCCGCAATCTCAACAAATGTTGGACGAGAGCCGCGGAATGCTGCTTCGCTGCATCTCATTCGCGAATCATTCCAAACTTCCAAAATCAACCCTATGAGACTGTTCTCACCCCGGAACCGCATAGATTTGCAAGGTAACATTTAACCAGAATGATGTTGGCAAGAGAATAACGAAAATGAGATTATCATCCACAGAATCAAAATTACAGCAATTGCATTAAAACGTTTATAAGTGCCAACATTTAATACACATTAAAAAACAACAGAAATATATTAATATAACGTCAGTTTTATAAGATTTATTCTCAGTATATTCACACATTTTGAGTGGAAAATTAAAAAAGTCATCCTTTGCATGTCGTGTGCGGTTGTTCCTGAACTATGACCCGTATCACAAGCGTTTTATGCTTCTGTTGACAAAAAAGTGTAATTTTTTGGTTACATTGCATTTTTCTCTATATTTTGTTTATAAATTATACTATTTAATTTGTGGTATACGTGAGTACAATAGAGATTAAAATAGGGGTGTTAGCAACGCCTAATTAGAAATAGATCACATGCAAAATATTATTAAATTGATTGCGCACAAGTACGGTGCATTGCCATTTTGGTATAGATTTCTAGTTTGCTAAGTTTTGTTTGCACGAGGCGGAGGAATATCCTGGTAGTACTTTAGCAAGGCTTAAGAAAAGTTGGAAGTCTAAAAACCAATATATATAATCCTGACAAATTGCAGTATACAAATGATTTATACGTTAATCTCATTTTCTTTCATTTCTTTGAAACATGGAACCACAGAGGACACATGTATAATACGAAATGATTTAAATGTATCATTAAAGGCACAAAGTGCGAAATTCTTGCCAACTGAAACTGTTTATTTTTATTAATTGAATGAGCACTGCAATTACAATTTGCGTGGCACAAACATACGAAGTATTTAATCCTTACACCATGTTTAATTATATCAACTCATGAACACTAGCCACTAGGTGGATGGTGGTGTTATTTTACATTCGAAATATAGATACTTGATAGAAACGTAAGGTAAAGAAATCAAAACCCTCTGAAGTGCTTTTTTAACAGCGAATATAATCTTATGAAGTGTGGCTCGTCATGGAATGGTGAGGTGCATTTTTCTTTGGCTTGAAGATACTATCCATTTAGCTTTATATCGGTTTGAACGTACGTATCACACAGCACGTTACTTATAACCGGAGCGAACTTGCTATGGGTTAACTGATTGAACGATTCAGGGGACTTATATAAGTATAAAAATAATTAATTATTTTGAAATCTGTAAGTAACATTTACAGAAAATATACCCGTAAAAGCAATTATATAATATTTATTCACACCAATGTTTTTAGATCTGCCATGATAGACTTCTAATCAAATTTGTCCCACATTAAAACTGATGTGGTAGGCTGATAAAAAATAATGGGATTATGGCGGTCGGAACAGTAGGTTTCTAGGCTGGTACCGCGCGTAGAAAAGAACTTGTACGCGCATCGTGTTGTCGTGGCCTGGTTTCGCGGTCTGACGGAGAAGATTCTTGCTGTCAAAAACGTTAGGAAATTGCTTCTCGATTGCTGCAATCCGGCTGGTTGCTGAATTACGACCTGGACACGTCATCGTGGCAATTTGAAGATGAGTGTGTGTCATAGTGGATATGCCGCTTATTTCAGACTTAAAACTGCGCCAGCCATGAAGTCTCGTGGTGTCTCCAGTTGGTGGCGCTAAACATAAGAAAGCTAGTGGATAAAGTATACTCCAGTATTGTTTAGAAATATAGGCCAGTTTATTGTGGTACTTGCAACGAATTTTAATTTCTTTTCTGGTACATGAATATTCAGTGCTACTTCACTTAATGAAAAAATTGCTGTAGAAATAAAATATCTACGTTAACAGTCATAATATATATGTGTATATATATATATATATATATATATATATATATATANGTTCCCTGAAAATGTGTTTTTCATACGTTAAATCTATGCAACTGTTAGACTTTTTTTTACAAAATAACCTTATATTTAATGATTTGAAATTTCTGCGGATATACAATCAATTAAATTTCTTTAACATTATAACACGTCGAAAAATTTGCGTCTCGAATATTTTATGTGAAAGGAAAATGAGATATTCTAGTTTAGGCCGTAGTACATTATATTATCCTCGTTAAGCTCGCGCAGATTTATTAATATTTCTGTTTAAAAAAAATCTTATTGAAAGCACCGTATATGTGCTGAAAATATACTTTTCAGAAGTTAAGGGTGCAACTTATTTTTTAACAAACTTAAAAAACTTTCAGGTTTTGGAGTGTACGCGAAACCTACCACGAAAATAATTTGTATTCATTTCCGAACAAAGTCATTAAAATGCCAAGGCATTCTGCCCGGGGCATTTCTGCAATGCAAGAAGGAGCGAGAGAGGAAATAGGTTCCGTAAGGGGGTTAAAAAAAGACGCGCGAGTGAAATGAAACGTGGAAAGCTGAGTGGGGCGTTTGGAAACAGCCCTGACGCCCGCCTGGAGTCCCCTTAAACATTTTGAAATGTAATTAGGAAGTGACTGTTAACCGAGAGGAAAAGTGATTCACGAAACTATGCGGTAACACTCTGTCACGTGCCTCGGGTGGCTGCGCCCCAGCGTTGAGAAGGAAACTGGTTAATTACGTGCTGTAAATTAGGTTACGTTATACTTCGGCGCGTTTGCCGTGGTGGTGGTTGGTTGTACGTTGCCGTGGAAGATTACGTACAACGTCAAGTAGTTGATACTCTACGGAACATTTTTTGATGGCGAATCTGCTAACAATAATAATACACCCGTCTTCAACATGTTTGTTTCTTTTGCTATTTGCTAAAACCTAAGCAAAACAATCCCCTTCCATCATGTAACGAGACTAATAAAAAATGCAAAAAAATCTACAGTTCAATATACTGTTACATGGGTGCCTGGGGGGCGTATTTGAGATCGTGAGAGATAGAGGCCTCAATCAAAATAAAATAAATAAAATTTGGTTTTTAATTTATTCACATTACTATTTTCTAGAGTATTTAAATGTCTCTCTCCACTCTTTTGATTTCACAGTGAGCTCAACATATAATGACTATTTCAACTCTAATTAAGGCCCTTCTTTATGTGTCTATTTGATTATAGTCAATTAACTCACACTCGTCATTAGCACACGTTCAGTCTAACTGTTGCCTTCATTTCTAATGTGTTTCACTCACGCATCCAGTCCAACAGTCCAGCCTGCAGTCGTACTCTTCACTGCTCTGATGTTCGCTGTCACAGATTTCCCACCCGCTGGTTCACTTTTCTCGCCGCGCGCTTCTCTTCTCGCTAGTCTTCTATCGCTGAAACTCATCCATTCAACAACTGCCGGATCGGAGGCCTGTCACACTTTTACATCAGTCACCCTGACCACCTGGGAGGTTCAACTAACCCCGAGTCACGCTGAGAGAAACTAGGTAAGTAATAAAGAGAATTCTTCAGATAGACGCATAAATCCTTGCCGCCGAAGGCCAGGAGCGGCGAGCCTCCAAGGCGTTATCGCGGCAAAATGCCTTAATAACGCAAAACGCTGGTAGGATTATTCCTCGTTTATCATTCAAAACATTCCCTTGACTTGCCGTCGCTTTCATATAACCACTTTGTCCTTGACTTCTACCCGCTCGCACGGGATGCGAAGCAGTGCTCGCGTAACAATATATAGCCGTTGAGTTCACTTTAAATATTTGGAGGGAAAATTTTAGTTGCCACATCACACCACAAAAATACGTACAAAGTTTTTCTGTACGGCAAAGAAAACCATTACTTTGAGGCTGTGTTGTTTACAGGACACAATGTTGCTATAATTTAAGGAGAACGTTAGAGATGCACGGGTTAGTAAATGTTTTATTTGTACGTTTTTTGATGGCATTATTGCCTTCCCTTATAAAAAAAAATTAACATTATTTCTGCTGCTTTTGTTTACAGTAAATAAAAATTACTTTGTATAGGCTATTCACGGTAATGTGAGCACTTTTGAATGCCATTTCATTTGGAATAAAAAGTAATAAATATATTTTATTTTAGCCTTAGACGTTAACTTTCGAGTGCGGTGGAATATACACACTGCGTTTATTACGTACATTTCAATATTTATACAAAAAGGTTATTAAAGGATAAAAAATGACTGAAAGGAAAAAGTAAACTACGGCCGCAAAGGTGCTCACTTTATCGCGAACATTTTATACCAAATATAACGGTTTAGTGATATTAAAAGTTTTCAGTCATACGTTGTAGTTTTCAGTACGTAACTGTTACCCTGACGCAGACAGCCATAAACCAATACATCCTGCATTTACGAAACTTAAACTGAGAAAACGTACAGTCCGCTTGCAGATGTTTAATGTAATTCTGCAGTGCAGTGATCCTACCTATCGCTTACCTCAATTCTTCCCAAGAGATGACATTATTCTGACACGTGTTACTACCTGATATAACCTATCTATCAAAAATAACTTGAACGCAATGAGACAAAGATGTCTCTTGGTAAAGTACGTTGAGCTAGTAACGCCGGAGTGTGGGATAGAGCATCAGAACTGTACTAATTATACAAATAATTGAATATTTTTTGTAAATATAATTTTGAAATATATTTACTTCCCTTATTTACTAATCACGGTTATTTTTCAAAGCAGAAATTTTCTTTAAAGTGCAATTGACTTTACCACAACGATGTCTACTGAATTGTAGTAACGACATTGCAAGGTTATCATAGTCAATTATATAAGGAAATCAAACAAAAATTACATTGTGGCAAGCCTACTTTACAGTGGTCCATATTCAAACTACTTTTTCTTTGCTGTAAAACAATCATGTGTTGCAACAAACAAAACGTTTTTACAGTGTACTGTGGCACCGAACGGTGAGTAGATCATCAGTTTAAGCAGTTTCATTCAAATACTGATCTGCATGTTGTCAGAACTGATAAAACATTTCACGTCGAAAGACTAGTTTCACTTTCCTATTTTCTTTTATTATGTGTATTCTTCAACATGAAAACAAATGCTATTAGAGACCTTATAACAACTATATTAAGGTGGGGGGATATGTAGCACAACTGTATGTTTAACACTGCACATAGAAATACAGAAAAGTAACTTGCACAGAGGAGAGTTACTGGCGGAAAGGCAGTATGTCATTTTAGTGCCTGATAATACGCTGTAAACCAATATATAAATGTTTCTCTTGAAGAAGTGAATCTATTTTGAAATTAGGTATTTCAAAATAATAATCATTGAATTTTAATTTTTTTTTGTTGGAGGAGGAAGGGGAAAGTAGTTACTTACAAAGTCCTCTAGAGTGTATATAAATATTTATTTTTATCTATCTTACCTAGAAAAGATGGAATTAAAGAATCCCAAAACATGTTGTACCCAATTGAACCGATTTTAATAATATTTTGTAAGTTTATAAAACCGCCTTCAATATTTCGTCACTTATTCATTTCCAATGAAATGCTCTACGTTCGAGGGTTACCTTTTTTTTCCATTCCGTTAATACAATTCGAAAGTTTTTCTCTGGTCGTATATATTCATTAGAGTGGTTTTATAGAGCACAAAAAATTCCCTTTTTGATTTCTACCTCTCAATAATCTACTTAAAAATACTATGTGTACTAATGTTTTACAAGAAAATTTGTTATAGTCCTAAAAATGTCATTTTTTTGGCAACATGCTTTCCCATGATTTCCCTTGCAATAGTTAACAATTTTGTTTTACCAATATAGAGGAGATGAAACGCATAATAATCGTCTCTGTCATTTTTAGCATTTTCTTGCGTATAGGCATCGAACACGCAAAATACATTCTAATGGACAGCGCCAATAAAATATCTTTAGCGCCCACGAGAATAGAAAGAAACAGAGCAGTGAAGAAATACTATGGCAGTGAAAATAATAGTAGCATTAAAACACCAATGGCTGGTTAAGGCCATTGGTTCATGCTGCGTAGTTATGTTTAAAATTAATAAAAACATGGCCTAAGATTTTATAATGTGTGTTTTATAAATTTCAAAAGATATTATTTTTAATTATACTACATACAATAATGTGCAACATATCGTCTAGCACAGTTTTGAAAGAGAAGAAAATAAACCGATATTAGTTCACGATAATTAAAAGGTTAAGTTTCAGTAATTATTACATTAAACAATAAAGTTTTCGAGGCATTCATTGTAGCGACTTCAAAATAAATTTTGTTGAATTGTTTCTAAATAATGTTTCCTTTGCTAGACAGAATGTTCATACTAACAAAACAAACTTATATGTTACATTTTTACGTACAGGGACTTTTTGTTTAGTTTTGATGTGACATAAAACACGAAATGGACTGTAATGGACGTAACACTGTAATGGACGTTACGATAGTATGCTTGAGCTCCTTAAGATTCCAAGATTGTCTTACGAATGTGCCTGGAACTGAGCTCCTGACTTTCTTACACGCTGTCTGGGCTGTACACTATAACGATCATGTCATTTGAATACTAACATAATTCCGAGCTGTAATAAATTCTACCTCGCACCTGTGGCCTTGACAGAGACGTCCACATTTCCGCCAGGCAAAATTGTGGAGAGACCCCGCCCGGGAGTCGAACCAGGGTAACAGAGGCAAGAGGCCGCCACGCTAGCAACATGGCATTCGCCGGCTTTTAGTATACGTACACTAATAGCTGAGCAAATGAAGGAAGAGATTTGGGTGGCCCTTGATATCGAGGTCTTGAGAGTCGATGAGGATGAAGCGAGGTGAGTATGGAGCAGCGCCGGAATGAAAGGGTGGGGGAAACGGGAGGTCCCCGAGCAAACCCGCGGCCTCTGTTCCCACATGCGAAAATCCGGGAGTGACTCAGCCGGTAATGAAACCCGGCACGTCTTGGTGGGAGGAGAGCGCTGCGCCACTACGGTCCCTTCAGGGAAAAGAAAGTATCACGCTGTAACGTCATATCCCGAGTGCGATGTTTCCATTTTGTGGACGCAGGATTCTGTTGCATTTACATATTATTACTTGCACGTAAGCTTCAGAACAGACATATTAGTAACATGCCTGATAGTTAGAAATTACATCTGAGCGACGCATGAGTAAAGAGAACGGGTCTGCGACAGTTTTAATTGTACTTATGCGTGGAAGGATACATAACACGGGGAATATATTTCTAAAAGTGCTTTGAAGAGTGACCAGTTAACCAATATAATCCTACAAATTCTCATATTCGCCGAACTTTGTAGACATATAACTGATAGTGGGGAATGGATTTTAAGTCAATGAATAAAATAAATAAATCTTGGAAAGGAAAAAAAAAATTATAAAACAGAGAGGTATACAGCAATTAACAAAAGGACGAAAATGATGTTATGTTTATGGAGGTACTTCAAAAGTAATTTATATATATATATGTGGATATATATATATATATATATATAGGCATCTATAATCTTTATATAAAGGTTCAAATCCTCAAAAAAGGAAAACATTTTTACAAGTCTGATCGGCCAATGAACACCACAATTGCATAAAATAGAATTTATTTTACTTTTAAAAATTTGTGTAATACTTTTTTTACTGCACCGTAGAAGTTTCAGATTATTAAATATGTTTTCATTGCTTTTAGTTGCAGCAATGCGTAACTTTATTTGAGACGCCCGTTGGCAGAAATTTATTATGACTTTTATCGACTGTAATCGAAAGTTCACATTCCGTGGATCAAGACGCGAGTAGCACTTCGTTTATGGTCAGCCATATTCGCCTGCTACACCCGAAGTTTCTGACTGAGGGCCACCACAGCGTCACGTCCTGTTGCTTTCCTGTTGCGCAGCTGCGATACGTGACGTCACTCAGGAGCTGGAATAACCAGAGAGTGCCATTAGCAGCGTTTGAATGATTTATCGTATCTTGACGACCCTCCTCTTGCAATCGATACTGGTGTGTATTGCCTCCGCAACATCTTCCTTGCCCTGTGGCCTGCAGAAGGTATGAAAACACATTGTAAATGTTTACTTTGCCCCCCAACCCTCCTATTCCAGATACCGATTGTAGACACTGCCACGATAACTTGTTCAAGTATATGGTTTGACAAGGAAAACTTGATGTTGTTTGTTAAAATAACGTTATTTTCTTAACAGTTAATTTCATACTTATACAAAAAAACGAACACTTAGCACCAGTACTGTTACATATATTCCAATAAACTGAAATTCAAATATTCATGCTTAAAAACCGATACTTTAAAATATATTAAATTGATAAAGATGGTTTTACGAAAATAAAAACAGACATAATATTGAAATTAGTGAGAAACAACTGACTAGAAAATAATGTAAAAATAATTTCAGAAACAAAACTCTATTAAAATGTGGAATTACGTATGTATTTTTTAATATATATATATATATATATATATATATATAT
>NQII01012408.1:0-15336 GCA_002778355.1 Clitarchus hookeri
TCCCATTCTCGCAATCGAGCGGCACTTTCCCGTGGCAGGCATTTTGACCTAGGGAGGAGCCATATCCCAAAATATTTTATCCGCTCTCTTTATATTATGTGGAACATTAATGATCCAGTGTTATATAGTCAACATCTGCTCCGTTTTCTGGCCGGAATTCCTGGTGCGATATTACAGTAAGATTAAACCAACCTTACGTGGCACGGTCGCCCAGAACTGCTTGCATCATGTCTGAACACTACCTTGGCCTGTACGCTCACCTGACATGTCACCAGTCAAGCATGTGTGAGACCAGTTGAAACTCCAACTGCCGCCGTGCCTCAGTATCCAGGAGTTGGAACAAAATGTCCAACAATAGTTGGCCCGTCTGCCCCAGGACAACAGCCGGCGTCTGCTGGGCTCCATGCCATACAGTGTTGCAGTATGTATCGCAGTGTGAGGAGGTGCGATGAACTATTGATTATAACCGGGCGGTATTCCCCTTTCCATATGTAATAGTTCAGTTGCAATTTTTTTTGTGATCATTTAATCATTACTTCTCTAAAATATCCCATGCATCGTGCGAGCGTTAGTTTTTTTTACCAGCAGTGTGTTTGTGTTGTCAAATTGTACGCTTAAATCCGGTGTAACATATAGTTCTAAGAGAATACAAAATTCTGGCAAAACGTTTTCCTAGAACGTTTTGCATCGTTGTAGTGTAGAATCGCAACAATTAGGTTTTTGTATTTTGTTTTTAATATCCTGGATACATGGATTATCTTCTTTAGCATTTATTTATGTTTAACTCCCGCAAAAAGCTTAGTTTATTTCTGTTGTGTTGTTTGAACTGAGCGGTGAGAAGCTGTGTAACTGGGCGTTAGTGATGGTGCGAGAATGCAAGCTGTGTTCGAATTTCTCTCCAAGTATGCGTAAGCCCGTAATTGGCCCTACCTCTGACGTCACTACGTACCTACTAGCGCTCTCCCAATTACAAGTATAGTACACAGAGGGTCTATAGTTGGCATAGACATGAAGTTGCTTATCTGCTGACCGTATTAGCGTTCTTACGGCAGTCACCATATTTGTTTTGTTTGTCATTGTGGCAGCTCAGAGGCTGTAAAGAACGACAGTTATAAAGATATTTCTCGTTATACGAAATTTAACTATAAAGTAAGTAGGTAAATTGTGTACATAATTAATGTCAGTAACAGTGTTTCCATTTATTTTATATTCTGATAGCATTTGTATGCGTCTATATCAGCGACTTGCAAAACACAGCAATATTAAAAATGTAATTTGTTAGATGATTGTTTGGTATGTAATTACAGAGACGCCCAACTATTCCGGAAGTGCACGCTAAAAATATAATAGATCCCTTTTACCATCGTGCATTTTTATTTTTTCAATTAATTTTTATTATAACATATTTTCTATTTGTTCTTTATAGTTGGGAGCACTTACCCGAGAAATCGAAGATCTGGAAAACCAGCTTCATATTAAAAACTATACGGTAAGGAAACAAGCCAATGTTTATAAACATATCATAACTATTAATAAATGACACTTGTTTGTTAAGCATATTTTCCTATAATTACGATGTTAAATCATTGGTTGTGCTTAAATACTTCATTGTATCAAAATATTCATAAAAATTACATATTTATATGTGTTTATTGAAGTGTCTTATGACCAGTATTTATAAATTCTTTCAATCAGGAATAAAAAATTTAACACTGGCTGCATAGAGGCTAATATAACTAGTGTCATTATTAGCATCATAATAATCTGGTTACTTGCAAAAAACTGTAGCAAAATGTCGGATGCTAACCTGTAATAACTTATAGAGTTATGTTAATTTAAATAATATTAAATTATTAAGATACATTCTGACGCCTGCGGCGTCCCTATATATTATTCGTCCGTACCACGCTCTAACGAAGCTCGCAGGCGAACGACATCAATCAGGATTTAGGGCCTGGCAGCCGTGACGAAGGGAACGGCGCCAGATCGGCCCTACAAGACGACCATTTGCATGGGAAGGCGGACATGCGGGAGAATAGCGTCACGGTGTGGAATCAGGTGACAGCGGGAAGAACACGAAGGCAGCGGCCAGGGGGAGATCCCGAAGTATTCCCACAACGCCGAACAAACAACAAACCTCCAGCTAGAATAGAATGGCAGACGCCAGGCTCCGCGAGCAGGCAGGAACGGCGAGACGTATTTATGACCTCGCCAGGCTGTGCTTTGTCCCAGGCTTTCGACCACAATAAAAACCGAGAGAGCGTTTGGACGAACGCAACGAGAGGCCCCTTTCAATTATTTCCGCACGGACAGAACGGAGTGCTGAAACTGGTAAACCAGAACAAAACAGCAGACGCTGGACCCAAGTATGGAGCTGGAGTACACGCCCGCGGTTGATTACCCAGGGGGGCGGTCCGCGGCTACCTGGAGAAACCGGGGCAGTTTAATATGGCAATGAGGGCCTACAAAACCGGAGGAGTCCGAGGAAACATGGCAGTCGGCCGACGAGATTCCGGGAGGGAGGAGTGATTCCGCAGGAGACGAGAACGGCAGCCAGCCGCCATCAGACGCAGAGTCCTGCGTCGACCCGAGAAGGAGGGACGTCGTGACGAGTCACCGAGGCGCCCGTGACAGGACGAGAGCAGTTCCAGCTCACCGGACCTCATCTGCAAGAACAACTACCAGCACAGCAAGCCAGATAAGTACAGTCATCCAGCGAGTGTGAAGGACCTTTAGTAATTATCCCGCAGTGTGAAGGATCGTTTATAATAATCCAACAAGTGCGACGAAGATCCCCCCCCCCCTTTTACGACGCGAATTGTACGGAGCATACGTAGAAAAGGGAGGGAGTTGTCTCAAGGGCTCATGTATCAATTCACATGTTCATGCAACAATAAAACCTCGATTTGTGAAATATGAATTACCCTGTATTCATTCATTAGTGAATTGGACCATTAAACTACAGTGTCGAAGCATTCCTACGCCCGATCACTGAGGACTAGTATTAAGTGTTGGCGCCTCACGCCACCGAACAGATTACAACACCTACGTCCAAACCTCAGCTTTGGCCGGTGTCAATTCTTTGACGTAACTTATCTATGTTGTTGGATTGTGGTGTTCTTTCTTGTTTTGGTTTAATAATTTTCTATCTCCCTACTTTGATTACTGCGTATCTATTGTGAGAGGTCACTTACAGAATAAAGGTGTTTTTGTTCTGGTTGGTCGTGTATGTCTTCAGATAATGTCAATATTTTATAATGACTTCAGATTAAATTATTTGCACGTGAGTTCATCAGATGCAAGGCTAGAGTAAGTGGTGCTAACAAATTCTTTTTATATGAAAACGTACTTAGATATGCTTGAAGAATCGTTTTTGAGAACCTAATAAAAATAAAATGTACAGGATGCAAAAATGTACATGTAATATTAATGATTATTCGCCGCCTGAGCAGAAGATAGGTGAGATTATTTAAAGGCGCGTCAAGAGGTTTGCCCTGCCCAAGGAAATTATGAAGGAAATAAGTTGCTCTGCTTTGCCAGAAAGACAACTCGGAAGGGAAATTATAGTCTGAATACTAAGACATGCTGCCACAATTCGTGCACAAGTGCTTAAGAACTCACAACGAAATTATTAAAAAATTTACCATACCAGTGTATCTGTTCANAAAAAATTTACCATACCAGTGTATCTGTTCAGTGAGAAAGCGGAAACAGTAATTTATTAATCTATACATTCATTGTGGAGTTCCTACATTGGCTCAGGAAAGAGTCAATTGCGTAGGTAAGTTCCCAACTTCGTATAATAGCGATGCTAAACTTCCTTTATATGCAGCTGAAAGAGCGGAACACCCGCTCAAGCTTTCGCAAGCTCCTGGATTTAGATACATTCACCGTGTTTTGCAAGCACATTAGTTGCGTGGTTTACGTTCACCTGTTACTTTCATCTCAGCAAATTTCCATGGACAATACGGCATGTCACAATATCTACATAAAATAAACATCTAAATAGTAATCACTATTGTATTGAGATATAATTAAGGAAGGCATTACACAAAGTAGTCGTGCTATTATGGAGGAATGACAAGGACTTAACAGCCACTAGCGCGCACTCTATGTTGATTACAAAGAATTACAAATCACGTAAGTATTCCCTTCTGAACACCCATACAAATTTCTGTCTTTTTTTTANATGTTGATTACAAAGAATTACAAATCACGTAAGTATTCCCTTCTGAACACCCATACAAATTTCTGTCTTTTTTTTAAATATTTTTATACTCGATTTTTGAAATTCGTTATATCTATTTTTCTTCAGAATTGAAAACTATATTTCATCACTATGTTACTTACGTTTGAATTAAGTGAATTGAAAATAACTTTTATTGAAATCGTTTATTCTAAATACAATAAAATAGACTTAACTTGCAAACTGAACAATTTAAATTAATTCTAAGTCCCTTAAGCTCTTCACTAGTATATAAGTACTGCCAGAGGAAAGGAAAATTATCCCATAATTATACGTGCCTAATTAATAAAATGTTTATATTTCAAAACATGCACATTTAAACATTGACAATATACTATATATTTAATTTATAATAAACATTCTGGACGTATTTTCGTCTTTGGGATATTGTTTCTATATTTTGTATCAAATATTTACCTGCTCTCTCACACCCGTCTAACACCTCCAGATTTTTCAAAATTTCCTCCTGAACCTAGCCAAATAATTTGCAGCTATGTGAGTTTTTTGTTGTGTCCTGAGAGGACAAGTGAAGTGCTGTGTTGCAAGTGTGTGTTGGTCAAGTTCTAAAATAAAAAAACAGGCGTTGACATATCGAGTCCCAGTAACATATTTGTGCGAAACATGGGTGAAAGTCTTGCGGGCTGTCTATGACAAGACCACGATTAATTCGACAAACGAGAACACTGCTTTTTAATGTCTATTTCAACGTATACTGTTTACATTGCACCTAAGAATCTGGAACATTATATATCATGGTTTTAGTAATGGGCGATTATAAGCAGTCAGTTCTTGTGTTAATTTGAATCTAGTGAGTGTAACTAGATAGCAAAGTGTATCTCTTCTATCGGTACAAGCAAGTCAGCAAATTAATGGAACAAACGTCCATTTTTACCATATTTGGCTCTGTCTACCAACACGCCTAGTTTCCAATATACTGAAGCAAGCAGCTGACTTAATATATTTGCTTTATTTTTATTACATAATTTTTAAATTTACTACACGTGTTTGAGTTATTAATGGCGATTTGCTGAGTACAGAAAATTCATATATAATTAAACGTCAGTAACAAGGAACTTAAGTTGTTCGTATTGCGGAAATCAATGTGTTGGTCTTAAATTTTAGACGTTTTAAGAGTACTTGAAGACATTGCATAAAATGGTAAAATATCTCATTTAATTGCATGTAATAAGCCAGAAACTGATCTCTGAATTAATTTATGTGCATGTCTGACTGATATAATTAAATAATTCTTAATACCACAAACAATACAGCGTTATCTGTCCCTGTGAAGTAAAAGGCTTCTTATATTTCAGTAAGAGGCGCAAGGTGGTTGTGTAACACATCTGTCTTATCACACCTGATTACATCTTCTAAATATGGAAATTGCTACGGAATGAAGAGAACTGTTGCTCAATTGGCATGATTAATGCCATTATAATGTAGTCATCTTTGTTGGGAAAATTAAGTTTCAATTTCCTTCTCATCCCTGGAACCACGTGAAACAGCAGGTGTGTTTTCAGCTGAGCCATGCTACTAATGGCGAGTCAACAGAAAACACATGTAGCCACTATGCCACTCTCTTGCACGCGCCACTTTAAATTGCCTGCTGAATTCTACACATGTCGAGACGTCTGCCATGTACATACAATCAAACCTAAATTATATATCAATGAACATGTATCAGAATACATAAAAACTAATAGTTTTTTAAACCACTACAACTGTTTCCGTTTGTTGTTTATTTTATCAATCTCTCATTTAATCCCAAATAAACTTTTAAAAGATCTTATATAAGTTTCATCACTGTGCAAGCCAATACTTTAAATAATAAATAACCAAAATATGTAAAAATTAATATGTTGTAGTTTTTTATGCCCTGTTTATATGAAAGGGCAAATAAGTTTAAATTATATATTTAAGTAATTACAATTTATTAATGTCAGAAATTTACATTTGTAAAGTGTGGAGGAAGGTTAGCTTGTTCTCTGAGATTTCTGGAAATGTAAATTTGTCATGAGGAGCACGCATCTGCATATTAACATTCGTTTATTTAAAAAATTTAAAAAAATCGACATGTCTAACAATAACAAACTACATTACAGTCATGAAGAACGGATGACAAAGGATTTTTATATTCCACATTTTTTCCTACACTTGTTTTCAGATTTCTTCTCACATTTTTGTTCAGAGACATATTTTGATGCAAAAAGTTATTTAGTACGTAATATTAAAAATTATTTCCCTTTTACTCTATCCCTAGATGTGATTGTCTATGTAGAGAGATGTAAATATGACAATTGGGGCACCAAATCCACTGGAAATGCGGTCACCTCATGGGAAAAAATAGAAACGTTACCCTTCACACTTTTCCAATACCTATATTACTCACGATATAAGAATTACCTTTTGGAGTGCATCTGAAAATTAATGAAGACGTAAATATATTTAGTTTTGTAAAAGTGATAGAACATAGTTTAATTGCAATTGAAATTTCTTGTGTTAGAATTTCAGTTATCTTCATTGTGCTTTTAAACATTTGCACATTCACGACCTACATGATAAACATAAAAGAGAAACCAACGAAATTGAACAGAGCTTAGAGAATATTTGTTTACTATGACTTTGCGTGTTACTCAAACTAAAAAGAGGTTTCCGTTTTATTATGGCGTATTTTTATAACATATACTACTATGATATATACTAATTAATATGTGACAGTCAGGAAGTTTTACTTTAACTTTTATATTTTGCAATTTATAAACTCAAAAAGAAAAAAAAGCAATACAATAAATATATTTTATAATAAACATCTATACCGCGTCTTGAAAATTATAACATTTTTAGTAGCAATAAAATTTTTCCACAAATATTAAATATAGAGTTTTTAAGTGTGCAGCAATTTGTAAATGTAATTCGTAATAACAGTAGCTCTAAACACCATGTGTTTTATAGAAAATTATACTTGGCGATGTACCACTGCCCCATATTAACTGTATGATTCATATTAAACTGTAACCTTTTTAACGTAATTACCGAGTACCCCGGAGTATGTCCTTTTATCTCTGTGGCTTCATGGCAAGAAAAGTTCAGACCAGAAGAAGGTTTGTAATTATTAATAACGTTAGTTTTATTCAACCGGAAATATTACATGATATGGTGAGCATTATTTGTTGCATTTACTTTTGAGGAAAAACAGACTGGCTATACTATTTGATGAAGACAACTGTGCAGCTGTGAAGAATTAAATGGCGTTAATTTTCCGTCGGCGATATCTATATTTAAGGCGATATTAAAATGTGCAGAAATAGTTTTGCCTACTTTAAATAGCTTTCGAACAGTTCAAACGAAAAACAAGGAAGTTTTAATACGCATATAGTCCTTTTAATCCATTATCAATATGCAATTTATACCATAAAAGTTTAAGTGAAGGTATAATCTATTTTGTTGTTTGTTAGATTTTTAATCTGTACTTCCTGTTTAACATTTGCAGGTTGGCGACCTACAAAGACTACTGGACAATAAGACTTCGGAAAACGAGCGTAACGTGGATAAGGTATGTTAATCATCTGGTCAACAGCGCCCGGGAGGTGGAAACACTTTTTAAAAATAAAGTTAAGTTTCATGTCTCCCGTAAAGTTAAGAGAATGCCTATCCTAAAAATCGTGACTAACATAATTGAAGGCGGAAATGTCCCCGACATTTCGGATAAAGGGAATTTTCTCAGCTATCTGCATTACAAGGTTCTTATTAGTCTTACTGATCAGCAGTATATTGCGCACAGATTCGTAAATTTTCTAAAGTCACTATTAATTGGTTTCTGTAACATATGGGATTGCAGCAGGCAAGCCAATTTTTTACTTCCTGGCTGTTATAGATTAAAAATCTCAATATCGGTAATAAAGATGTTGCAATACGATAAACCTTAAAGAAGCATTATGCTGTACCATGCCGAAAAGATCGTTAAACCAATTTACAGTAAACTAACGGCAATAATTGATAAATCTAAGATGGCTGGGACCTTTCCCCTTATTTTTTACTCTTAATACATATCAATCATATATTTTAATTAATGGGCGCAGTAGTTTATAAAGGTGCTAAATATAGTACATATTTTGTGATACAATCTGCTATAAACTATAAAATATTTTTTTTAATTTCTATTAAGAAATTGTTTGTAACTTTTACAAATGCTTGTAATAATACAAAGATATCTACTATAAAACTAATCGTTTGTAAATCTACAAGGGCTGTGTTTGTAATAAACATCAAGAAATATTTGTACAATATTGACCCGTATCCAAGAGCTTCAGCATAACGGCGGACACTCAACAACCTAAAACCGTATATAGTTGTTTGTGTGAAAACTATAGGTGATGGCAATTGTAGTAGTGTGCAAAAAGAAGTGTATTTCGAATTTTAAAAAAAACCCAAAAAACCTCAATAAATCGTAATAAAACAAAAATTTCAATTAACCGTGACCGTATTACTCATTAACTGTTAATGTTTCCTAGCCACACGGATCTCTTAAAATGAAATACAGTAAATTGTTATACCTCTTAAGGAAATATAGTTAATGTAGTTTATGAAAGG
Source organism: Clitarchus hookeri (assembly GCA_002778355.1). Lineage (NCBI taxonomy): Eukaryota > Metazoa > Arthropoda > Insecta > Phasmatodea > Phasmatidae > Clitarchus > Clitarchus hookeri. The sequence goes on from NQII01012408.1 coordinate 8,837, forward strand.
AAGTCAGAGAATAATTAACTAAGTACAACTAACTATTTCCGGGGAATATTTACTTATTCAACTTGCAATAATTACAGCTTGATGTTGTTAGTGGGGCTAGGGATCGAGGTAGGTGTAAAGGACAATCTGTTATGGGAGGACAAGGATATAAGGGGCTCCGGGCTCGCTCTCTCACCCTAGTGTAAGACACTTACCACCAATAGCCGCTCGGAGACGCCGTTCAGGGAGGACCGACGCCGACTGACACCCCGGCCCTTAGCCGCCGTCTCCACCACACTTCTCCTTCACGTCCACCTTCTCCAATATCGTTGATTCCTATTGGCTCTCTTTTGTATCCTGGGCGGAGTTACTGCCGTTAGATGTTGATGAAATAGCTTCGACCCCACTGTGTTTGCCAGACCCAGATATTGTGCGTACTTCTGCAGATTCATGCATTCTTAGTTGTTGCATTCGTGTCGCCGTTGTTTGTGAATATTGGTTTAATAATAGTTGTTGGCCGTATTCCTGCCTTACCCAGCCTCGCTTCTTGTGTGATAATCGAATAAAAATGTGTTCTTCTTAATGAAATAACTTCCTAATTTGAAGAAGTTTTTATAAATTGAGTTGCAAAATTGCAATTGAAACGATAATTTTCTGTTTAACATTTTGTACATACATGCAAGTATAATTGATATAAAAATAAAGACTTCTGACGCAAGTTATGATGGTCTCGTGGTTAAGATTGTAGATTTGTTAGACAAGGGGTGTGAGTTCTGAGTAATCTCATCTGCAGCCTGGATTTTTTATTATTTTCCATTGGTTATAAACCTCACGTAAGTAAAGCAGGTATTTTTAATATTTTATTTTGTTAATCTATTACTTATGTATTGCATTATACGAGATTTGTGTCTTCTAGGCATCCGGAGGGGCTGATAGAGTGCAAGAATGCCAGCAAGCATCACAACTCTTCTGGTCATGATGGAGTTGTACAAAGTTTGTCGCAAAAATGAACACCGATTATACGTGATTTAGCTCTCGTTTCTCACCTTTCGATAATTTATCGTTCGTATGTCTATGTGATCCTCTGGCATGTGGGCTGAAACATTGCCACAGTGCGTATATATATGTCTGCAGGTTAATAATGAAGTGGGACGATTTTAGAATAGCCTTTTATCTCTGTTGTTATGACGTGTACTCTGTAATATAAAAAAATTATATAAGAGGAATAGGCTATATTTATTTGGTTTTCAATTGTCAGGTTTTTTGTTTTGTGAACAAAGATGTTTCCTCTGATGATTCAAGATTATTACAACTTAAATTATTAGATTTTTTCACAGTATAATATCGCTTTGATTCGGAAATATAGATATGTATCACTGTTCGGTGCATGAAGTGTATTGTCATAGATTTCTTACTTGGCAATTTTTTCAACTATTTCTGTAATGTGTTGACTGTTTTCTCTCAACTTCATTTGGTTTCATGCGCATGTGTGTGTGTATAAATACCAAAATGTATATATTTGTTATTATAATGTATATATGTATATGTATACTTAAATTTGGTGCAAAATTGACTTAGGTATTCCTATTGCAACATGGGTTAAATATTGTATTCATGAAAGGAGGTTTACACTCGTATTTGCATATGTGAGCGGGTTGAATATTCGGTTAGATATCCCCCCAACGGTTCAATATGTGGGTCATTGTGGGTCTTTAAGTGTCATTTATGGGCCTTTATGTGTTATTTATATGTCATTAGGTGTCACATATGTGTAATCGTGAAACATTTATTAGTAAATTATGAGTCATTATGGGTCAATATGTGTCATTGTGGGACATTTATGACTTGTGTCGTGCTAAGTGCGGTGCTAAGTGCAGTGCTAGTGAGGTGCTAATTGCGGTTCTATGCCCGAAGCTAAGATCCTGCATGCTGTTGGCCAGCTGCAATCACGTGGCAACTATGTGAGTGGCTGGTCGATGTCCGCACAACGTCTTATTGGCGTAATATGATTGTACAATGTCAACACGATGTAATAGCGTTTGCTATTGAGTGTTTAATAAGTAGTTGGGTGTATGTTGAGAAGTTAGTTTGACAGTGGTTGATGTGCAATGTGGATCGTCTCGGCTGGCTTTTGCGGATTCGCGTTTGAGTCAAAGTCTTATTCGGCATCTGTGATGTCTTTGGATGTTCCAAATCTAATGGGGTCTATGGAAGTGCCATTGACTTATTCGCACATGTTACAGACAAAGCTATAGACTTCTTCGGGAGTAATACCAGCAGTTGCATCGACTTCTTCGAGCAGCATGCTTAAAGTAGCATCGCCATCGACTTATTCAGGTATGACGCTGAAAGAACATTCATATTCTTCGGATAGGTTGTCTACATCAGTGTTGCCATCGACTTCTTCAGGTAAGACGCCGACAGCGCCTTCGTCTCTTCGGATGGGTCACTTACAGCAGTGTCACCATCTACTTCTTCGGGAATGTCATCGACTTGTTCAGATGCATCACCTAAATCAGTATTGTCACCCATGACTTCGTCAAGACTTCGTTGTTTTTACTGTGACAAGACATTTACCACAGCCAAAGTGCACAGAATCACGAAAGAACCACTTCAGTGAAGGGTCCTTCCTGTGTTATGCAACAATGTGTTAAGTGCAAACATCTGTTCAAACGAAGTGATAAGCTGAAGCGACTTATCAACCACTGCACTAGCTATTAGTGATACCACATCGAATAGATTCCACCTAAAATAATCTTAATTCAAGGGCAAAATGTAATGTTTGGCTGGAGTGTACGTATGAAAAGCCTCATACTTTGGATGAATAAATCAACGTTTATAGCATTCCTGAGGCTGTAGAATTCTTAAAAGAAAAACTTTTACTTCTGGATGAATGCTTGCTAGCATAAGACTGTATCGAGCTGTGTGTAAGTAGATTATATTAATTATGTGAAAAGTGAGAATTTTGCTGGAAAAATACTGCATGTATAGTATGGAAAACGACGAGATTTTTTTTTTATGTTTTTAGTATGATGTAAGTAAAAAATATGTTTTCAATCAATAAACAAAAGTGTTTCACTACTTGCTACTACTGATATACTTTAGCATAGCATGACTACTTTCCCTGATTTGGGAATAAGGTAGCTTTGGCGTACAGATCTGTCACTTCTATCTGATACTGTTAATGATCATGATATTAAAAATGAATAAATTGATGTAGACCAAATATGGTGATTTGTAAGTTGATTCTTCAAGATTTCTTGTGTAGGCCAATCACTGAATGTGCATAATCATTGATAATATAGCAAAGGTATATGCTAAAGGATACATAAAGGAGCATATTAATATTGTAATACATTCTAAGCAGGTTGGATGTAGCATTCTTGGAAGTAAGCTGTTGAAGTGTTTGACACTTTTTGACTCTAAGTAATGGAGAGGGGAGGGTGAAGTCTGAATCGAGCCTGGCGAGACATACTTCAGTACAGTATATGGCGAAGAGAGGTCCTACATAAATATCTACATGCCCGGTCCTGCTTTAATACACCACAGTTATTTTTCCAGTAAACACAAATTACGAACTAAATAGAAAATTTTGATGCTTAAAGGACAAGTCCATATTTTAGTCAATGGTTGCAGAAGTGATGCAATCAAATATGGTGGTTTGAGGGGACCGAGTAATCAGTAGGCTACTAAATCGTTGTGGAATTGTAGAGCATGAATAAGATCTAATATAATGGTCTATGATGACTAAATCAATTAAGAATGATAGGGAATCAATGAAACGCAACTAAAAAATACTAAATCAAAGATTGATAACATTGCATGAGAGAGCATGAGAGAATGTTTTTTTCGCCGGCCTCTCTGCTATTTTAAAGAAATTAAATCATAGATGACTGACATGGAATTATAGAGTATAAGCATGTAGGAAACATGGTTACGATTTTATGCAAGATGGTTGTACTGGTGGAAACTAAGATGGCTGTCAAGGAATAACAAAGCATGGATATAATACAAGATNTTTATGCAAGATGGTTGTACTGGTGGAAACTAAGATGGCTGTCAAGGAATAACAAAGCATGGATATAATACAAGATGGTGGATGGAGCAAAGCTAAGAAGGAATGAGTGAGCGTGATGGAAATGTGATTTAGCGAAATGGAATCCTATATGGTAGTCGGTGGTAATATTGCATTTTCTCCCCGATTTTTGGTATTTGTAACATTTAGTGATTTATGAAAATGAAAACGAATGATAAATGACAAATGGATATGGCTGGAAGAGTGAATTCGTCAGAATGATCAACGATGAGGGGTCGAAGCCTGTTGACTAATTAATCAATGAGAAAAATTGGTGTCGGGTCGAACGAGCATGATTAAGTAACAATTAAAAACACTTTTTGGAGGATGGGTGGGGGAGTGAAGTGAGCACAAGTAATTAATCAATAAGAAATATTGGTAGAGGGAGTGGAGGGGAACCAACTAATTAACCAATGACAAATATTGGTGAGTGTCAGTCGCCTACTGGATGTGGTGCTGAAATGTTTTTAAATACATTTTTTACAATAATTTATTATAATTATTTATAATATATTCAATATATTATTTTTTGGNTGAAATGTTTTTAAATACATTTTTTACAATAATTTATTATAATTATTTATAATATATTCAATATATTATTTTTTGGGGTATTGTGTGTTTTTTGGGTTGATGTTCATACAGGGTTACATATCAAGGTCAAATGTAAATTTCTAGATTACTTATATTCAATATGGTAGTTGGGTGACATCATATTATGGAGACTTGTCGTTTCCAGTCCCTCTTCCCCTCTAAACAAAAACATTGAAAATTGTTGTTTTTTATAAATTTTTAAATACATTTTGAATTATAATTTTTTTTATTTTTTAAATAATTCTTGGCAATTTTAGGAATTTTATGTTAATTTTTAAAACAATTTTGCGAATTTTTGAGTTAAGAGTCATTCAAGGTCAAGGTATTGGGTCAAGGTGACCTGGATATAAGGAGGCAGTCGGGTTACACCAGTGTAATATATACCTCGGTATTTTTAATCTCTTCGAATTTTTTGTATTATTTAGAATTATTTGGAGTTTTTTGGTTTTCGAGTTAAATGTCACTGGGGTCAATGTCAAGGTCACTGACATCCAATATGGCGGACGAGATGGACACTAGCCGACCTGTCGATGGCCGGTCGTGTCGAACCTCNGGTCACTGACATCCAATATGGCGGACGAGATGGACACTAGCCGACCTGTCGATGGCCGGTCGTGTCGAACCTCACAACTTCTACGTAATTATATTTAAATAATTTCTAAAGATATGTGTTTAATTTAATATCATTTGTTTAAATTATTTTTTAATTTGTTAGAGTGTTTAAGATTTTTTTTTTTTTAGATTATTCGAAATTTTTAAGTTTTAAGGTTTTAAAAGGTTATAGGCACAGGGTCAATGTCATAGGTCTCAAGGTAATTGGTAAAATCGAGAGCCCTAACTGCTTCCAACTGCTTGTTTTTGCAAAAATGGACTCCATCTTTACAAATGAAGGGCTCGGTGATTCTTGAGGGAAAAAAAATAAATTTTAAGGGAAGANCAATAAAGTTTAAGGGAAGAAGAAAAATTTAATGCAAAAGATTGCCAATTTAAAAAAAAAAATTTGAAATAGAAAAGGGAAAAAAGGGATATTCAAGATGTCGTCGGCCGGCTCCTAGCTCATACGCCAGACGCCGTTGCCCCAGACTCATCATAATCATACTACTGTAGTGCTATAGGAAAATTTAATTAACTGCGTAGCGTAGTGATAAAATGATGTCAGTCCTATGGATATGACAGTGACAACCGGTTCTTAGTCAACTTTAACAAACGTTCTTTAAAAATATATATCTAGTAAAATCACTATTCTTTGAACTTACCAATAATTACCAAAGCAATTGCTTTGTTGAACAGAGAACACCATTATATGCTTAATTCCTGATGGATGTCTTAATATGNAGCAATTGCTTTGTTGAACAGAGAACACCATTATATGCTTAATTCCTGATGGATGTCTTAATATGTTGGATTATTTTTATAACTCTGTGTTTATTGGGAGGGACGGATATATAGGCAACCATGAGATTTCATGAACTTCTTTTCTTTGATTTGTATAATTTTTTGAAGTGCTTAAGAAGAATACGTTTAAATTAACAACAAATGAAGCTATTAAAGTGGCAGTGAGAGTAACAGATGCAGTATAACTCCCACTCTACTGCTTCCCTATTCTACAGCTGATGTAGTCAAACGTCACTTATCAGCTCAACACGTACACTGGTGAGATGCTGACAAGCTTGGCGTCATGCTGGCGTAGTAAGAGTGTGACATGTTAACTACGTATATACTGCTACTCTATACTACAGCTGGTGTAGTCAAATGTCACTTATCAGCACAACACGTACACTGGTGAGATGCTGACAAGCTTGGCGTCATGCTGGCGTAGTAAGAGTGTGACATGTTAACTACATATATACTG
>NQII01012409.1:4002-17709 GCA_002778355.1 Clitarchus hookeri
GGCTGGGAGTCACTTATGAAAAAGTGTAACGCTCGGTAACGTTACGATGAGTCACCGAACGAGAGAGAGGCCCGCCGAATGCCTTGCGTCTCTCTCCCACTCAACTATGATCGGTCTGCCGCGCGCGCAGCACTACGTTGTCACGTAAAATCTTCGCCCGTAAAACCGACTTTACAGGCAACCATTTTTTGTAAACACTTTCGCTCAGAACCACTTTCGTGAATGGATGTTTTTCTTGTTACGCGGCCTAAGTGTCTCTCGGCGAATCACATAGGTTCATTGCCCAAGTGACCTAATTCTGATTGGCCAGTCAAGCGAGGAAATCCATTTTTACCTAGACATGCGGTCAATTGGAAAAGGAAAACTGAAAACCGCTAGGAGGCCCGTAAGGTATTGAAATACAGCCTGTGCTGAATTCTTTTCGTGAAATTACAGTACCCGTAGGTAGTGAACTAGCAAATTTTTCCGGCCTCTAATAATTTTTCGTATATTCCTTTAGAGTAATTTGTGGTATTTGACTAGGCTAATTATAATTAGGCCACTCTGTTACTAAACGTCTGTGATTATCGAGCAGGCACTTAAGACGTTTAGCAGTAAAAACATGCAATTGCGAAAGTAAATCTGGGTTGGAGGAAGGGGGGGAGCTTTGAAATACGACTAGTGAGGAACTGTTGTTAGCGAAAATCAGGTGTCCCAAACTTACCACTAAATAAAAAAGCTAATTTCACAGCTCTCTACAAAACGGCCCATAAATAATGCAAAAGATAGTCATCTGTTAGTACCGTTATAGATATATGAAACATTTCGCTTATTCATTTTCTAATTGCTTGAAATTCAAAACCTTCTACTTTAAAAATTAAAAATTAAAAAAATGGTCTAAGCGTTAATTTTCTTTTAAATTTTAGTAATTTTGCGTGAGTGATAATTACTAACATTCATTTGTTTTACGTGTTCTTAAATGTTATGAAACTTATATTTTATTTTTGCTTCAATCTGAGCGTTATATTATTCATGAAACCATCTCTTGGTTTTCTGAAATTTGAGCTCATAACGATGGGATTGTGTTTTTGCCTGGAGACTTAACACAGACTCCGCACGTGACCGCACGAAGTTTTGTTGGCGTGTATTTTTTTAGGAACGATACCACTGCAATTTAGATTCTCTTGTTTCCGAGAGAGTTAAATTCGGGGAACGAAAGGGAAGAAGAAGCGAAACGTGTGTTATGAAGAACGAGTTAGGAAGAGTTCGGAACGAAAGGGGAAGCGAACGGAACGCGGATACATTGCTATAATAAAACAGCCGGCGTCATGAATTATGAATAAAAGACTCCAAGTTGCTGTACGAGCAGCTACGACCCGGGAAGTATTTCAAGGCGGCAATATTGGGAACGGTTACTTCTGTAAATATCGCTTTCGAACCTCGTTAGCCCAAATGTTTGACTTTGCGAAGTATGGGGTCCCATGGATAAAAGCATACGTGAACAAGTATGATATATAACTGAACGGCAATGCACTCATTGCAGCCAAACCGGGGACAATCAAGAAAGATCAATTCCGCGAAACGTATTTTACTCTGTTTACAAGCAACGGTTTAGTAATCACGGTGAAATTATATATCGTTATGTATGACGCTATAGAACCGGGAGAAAATATTTAAAGGGAAATTTTTCCAAGAAAGGAATTATTTTCGTATAAAAGCAAGAGAGATCGTCCTGAATATTTGTGGCAGAGAGAAAAATTAAACAGAATCGTCAATACTACCGTAAGCGAGTGTGAAGCGTTGTAATTGAATGTTGTAATAAAATGTCGTTGAGCATCAATAGTATATATTTATTTAACACGGGTATGAGTGTAGCCTAGTATCAAGTGGCAACGACGAAAATTGTGCCTCATAAATAATTACCTTAATACAGTAATTTCAGTTGGTACGAGTGACGTGCAGCAGGTAAGTCATGAACCCAAAGTGAGTGGGTCGGTGTCCACGTGAGAACACTCAGGAGACATACCACTCGTGAGTATACAATAGATAAAACAAGCACTGGCATATAGCACAAGAATACAATAAAACTGAATATTTGTCGACTACAAATAACAAAGACATTGACATATCACTTGCAACATTACATTTATTACGTGGAAATTAATTAAAAAGGCAATCCAAATGCAGCAGTATGAAGGGAATGAAAATTTCATCTTAAAATTAATAACTTCAAATATACTGAAAGAGGGAGCAAAAAAAAAACTAATGCTGATTAACTATTGAAGATTACTAAATTAGGCGAAGTTAGCTGGAATACCACCTCTCTCACAAACATAGTAATAAATAAAATTATGATAGAGCATTCTTTATTTATATTATCTCATGGATTTAATTATTTTAATTAAATTTTCCGGAACTAGCTAGTGTGGAGCACAGATAATTTTTACATCTCATGTCTCTGGTACGATCTTGCGTAACAAAAATTCAATTTAGCCAAAATTAAAATTTAAGTTGCAGTTAATAGTGATAGAGCGATGTCTAATATTACGTCAAGTGAAACCATTTATGTCTTACAATGAACCTACCAGACGGCGTTGCTGGTTGGAATCACCCAGTTACGCTTCGGTGACGGCGTGATTGCAAGACCAAAAAAAAAAAAATTATAATAAACAAAACATTTCACGCCTGGGATCTCTTCTTTCTTGGCCGCACAATGTTACAGAACTGCCACGCTTCTCTCGCGTGTAATATAGTTTAAGTGGGCAGTCATCTCAATATTTCTAGTCGATCAACCGTCCCCAACATTAAGCTGTACTACTATGTAAGATTGCTGGAATGAAAGCGTCTTGTCAACTTAAAAATTTCATAGGCTACTTAGAATCAGGAAATCGTAGATTTATCTCACTTAAGTTAATAAAACTAAAATCAAAGTTTGCTCAGTCACCCAAGGCCTCTTTTTCTTGCAGTTCATATCCACAATACAATTCAAACCTGCCTTAAGTACTTAATGAGCTAAGAGGAATCACTTCTGAGTCATAGCTTTATGTATGCTGAAACTTAATAAAATAGTATATATGTTCATGAAAAAAATTTTTTTTGGAGGCGATATAAAAATATTATAAATCCATCTATAAGGATATGGCTTCTAGAATTTTGTAAACAAACAATAATAGGCACAAAAATTCAAACAAACAGAAAATTCATAACATTGCCAAATCTGTAATACCTTTAGACCTGGTGGTTCGTATTCCTTCAGGGAAATCTAATTAAATCCGTTCAGACCCTGTAGTCATGATCGAAGACATGTTGTGCACGAACGATGTTTATGGCTAGCACTGTGCTCTGTGCTCAACGAGTAATCACTGGCCGACGTAATGAGTGTTTTCCTTGCGAGAAATGTGATTTGTTGAAGTTTCTGCGTAGCCATTTGCGAATGGTTGTTGTTGGCATCAACAAACTCTCATTGCGTTGTTCGCTGGTTACGCCTCACACAAATACAGCACACACCAAAATATCCCACGACTGCAAGACTTGAGCTCGTTAAAATAACGTGTGACCGAGTGGTTTAAATTAATTCAGACGACGAAGGCACTTGCTTGCAACGTTTAGAATTCCGAGGTATACATATCCGAACAAGATACAGCTTTCCCGTAGATTGTCGCCAATTAAAATAATTTTCCGTTATCTCTATCAGCAAGCAATCTTTAAGAACGTTATTGTGTAAATTCTTACTGTAGTGATTTCTTGTACATGTATAGTTCTGCTTCTCTCAAGCATTGGTTTGTTGTGTGGTTAAATTTACGGATATGCAGCGTGGGCAAAAACTGCACGGCAATTCATAGAACTCACTGAATTGTTTTCAGACATTCAGAAATTTCGTGGATTCAATCGAGGACGTGTTAAGACTTCAAAAACGTGCACAAATGAGCCACTTTTGCAATTGTATCACAGTTTACGAAGCACGCCGGGCACAACTATGAGCCAGCAAGACTGAAAAATTAATTAGGCAACATCGCAATGAACAAACAGCTTAGACGCGAGTTATTAAGACGTCTGTAAAGTCTAGTCCTCAGACGATTGAACCCGCAAAATTTCATTGTTTAAAATAATGTTTATAAAGACTGCACGAAGTGCTCTTTCTCATCAACTCTAATTTGTTATCAGATGTATCTAAATTTCAGTACGTGTATTTTGTGCCATTTATGTAACACGCATTTTAAACCCATCTGGGCCAAGCGTACACAATCCGTGCAAATAACGCAGGGAAGTTGCATTTGGCTGATACTGTATGCTGTGACGCTCGGCGCCGAATGATAAAGCATGTAGGTTAATTATTAGTGTAAATATTACTACTGTTACACACTAAGTCTACAGCTTATTGGCTATCAGTGGCGTGTGGTGAAGCGTTGCAAAGGTAAGCTGGCGCTTGCTCAGTGCTGTACACACTCGGCGCACGCGGCAGGAACCCGTAACCAGAGTGGAGCCGGGAGAAACTGAATGTACTGCGGCCACTCACGAGAGAGCACGCGAGGCACCCATTGCACACGTGCTGTGACGTCAACTGTATCACTAAGTTTAAGTGGCCGATGTGTAAACCAGCAAACGATTAGGTACAGCACACAGCATAACACAGCTTACCTCGCAACATTTCACCACACGTTGCTGTTGGCTGTAATAACGAAATTAATACTGTAATATTAACTATGTTATGTATTAAAACACTTGTTATTTGCAATGCTTAAAAACCATACCTAAATGTGGGCATGAAAGGGTTTAGGGTGGCAATTATTATTTTTAACTCTCGGCACTCGGGCGAAATCATGCATCGAGAGCAATGATTCCAACAGGTTAGGTGCAAAAGTTTATTATACCTGACAGTGAAAAACGGAGCATCTTATTGGCTGTTGTTTTTGGCTTTCAAGTTGTCTTTTTGCCTATGCACATAAATCTCACCAATTTTACAGACAAATGTTTGTTGATGACTCGCTGTGTTCGTGATCAGGGGGGGGGGGGTCGTTTTCACACCCACTAACGACATTAGCGACGCTGGAGGATAATATTTACCAGTTAATTACGATAATTGATCTATTATGTTATCGAGTGATTATAATGTTGACTACATGAAACTTTTTGAAAGGCACATTGGTTTTCGTACGCCGTAGTGCAATAGTTAGGCTTCTCAGTTGCCCACATCTCATCAAGGCGAGCCGGGTTCGAGTCCCGGCGTGTTCACGCAGATTTACACGTGTAGGAAACGTGGCGGACGTTGCCGTTGGCTGGCGCTTTTTTCGTTACTCCCGTTTTCCACGCCCTTGCATTCCGTCACTGCTCTATCCTCATCTCACCGGCGCTCAAGACAAGACGCTGTTCAGCGCCTATCAAACGCTCGAAACTCGATTCTCTCATTTCAATACTCGTTATGGTACTTGTTTACCAGAGTGAACTATAAAACTGGGATAGCGGTTGTGCGTAATTAAAAAAAAAAGCGAGACAGTATAGATTAATTATTGGCAGGGACTGGAAAAATTCGCGAATTCATTTTAGAACAGGCTAAACTCCACACACACACACACACACGCACGTGTGCTTCTGTTATGTTTGCAATTGGATCAGAGTTTATTAGACACGCCCAGGTGAACTCTCAGCCAATAAAATACCTGCAAGGAGCCAAGGGCCGAATCCCGTGCCACCTTTTCTGAGCTAGAGCTGGCTACTCACTGGGACAACAGCTAATTAACAGAAAGCTGAGGCTCGGAAATGCATAGAAAACAGCGTAATCTAGCAAACATGTCGTTTCTAAAATGCGAAATTCTTCCGTTCCTAATCATTGGCCCATACGGCTTACGGCAGGCGTGATGAATGATTTAGCTACACTCCGAGAGAATCTGCTGGCGTTCTTTATCAACTCGACCGCTTGCAGCGAATGCAAACAAAACAAAGGAACACGAGTGCCCTCCCAAGCAAGATGCGTCACCACCTCTACGCCAAGGCTAGCAAAACCGAGGATTCAGTGGACCGCCTAAAGTGACGGAAACCCTGGTAGATTTGTATCGCACTGAACCCCCACCTGTCAAGGCAGCAAGGCGAGTGGATTAGTTCCCAACAAGCATTCAGAGGGCGCAAGAACTACTCAAGAGGAAATTACAGGCGGGGCGGACGACGCCGTGACGAAGACGAACAAAACATACCCTCGTGAAGCAGCGACTACGACAACAGAAGAGCAATCCAGCCAGATGTTCAACCGCCACAAGACAGCAAACAACCAATCGAGACACGTGTAAACAATACATTTATACACACGCGCATCACGCTGCAGATTGTAATATTTCATTTATAACTAACGCAAACAGAAACAGTGAGAAAGTAGATGTGTTGGCAATGCCCAGTAAGAAATAGTTCTTATTTAAATGTTATTACACCGAGTGCGCACGAATACGGGGGGAGGGGGGGTGGTCCCTTTGTTATAATTTTCTAGACTAAAGTTAAGCTTCGTTTGCACGAGGCGGAGGAATATCCTGGAAGTAGATCTTTAGCGGGGCTTCAGCAAGGTGTGAAGTAATTGTAAACGGGGCTATATCATTCCACCACAGAACTCTTTAAGAATACAGAGATGAAACAACCGCTTGTTCCGCAAACTGCAGCCTCACACGCCAGCAAAATGGCAGTCACTAGCCAACAACGTGTTGGATCGCCGTTCGCCAATCAGCGTCTGGTAACTTGCTCTCGCCAGCTGGTAGCCCAGGCGACAGGGAAACTTTACGCAGGACGCAATAGCCAATGAGTAGAGAGACCTGAAGAATTCGCGGATTCATTTTGGGACAAGCTAGAATTCAAAACTCGTGTGTTTATATAACTTTGGCCGTTGGTCTACACGTTGCTTGACACCTCCTGGAGAACGCTGGCACCAATCGTCGCCTTCCACTGTGGCAGCAGACAACCAACGCGCAGTTAATATCGGCATATCTTCACATAAGACTGCAGAGTCTAACCTGCTGGTCATCGAACTCGCGAATTTTTCAGGTCTCTACCAATGAGACTCAAGACCCGTTATAATAAAACAAAAAAATTATGGAACGTCGCCAATTTGCCGTATGGACATCGTGTGTAAAGTGTTAAACTTATTGACGCTACATTAGCTGAGTGATCTCACCGTTAGCATCTTTGGCTTCCAGACCCTCAGCTTCCAGGACCACGACGTTGAGAACCACGATGGGAGGCTGCAACACAACAAACATCGCATTACGTAACTCCAGTCGACAGCGATGAAGCAGCATTTCTCTCTGCAAAACACAAACACGCTCTGACACTCTGGGTTCAATCTCCGTAAGTGCTTTATTGTGCTCTGCCGCCAGCCGTTTCTTGCTGTGCATGAGCATATACAGAGCTAATGACCCGTAACCTAAGTTGTAAATCAACCCTCAGTGCAGACGATCGTTTATCACTGGGAAAGTTCACTCATTCCTAAGTCTCAACTTATTGTGCACATGCCAAACATTTTTTCTTTCGTTATTTGTTGCCGTGTAAGTATGAAGCCATGGGCTGTTTCACAGCCTACTGATCACTTAGAAAGCCCTGATTAACATACACTCGTATGCACATCGTGTATTCTTCCACCGTTAGTAAAATTAACATTGCAGTGGGCCTGTGCACTTTATTCATGAGTCAGTCGAGCGAGATTATTAGAAAAGCAAATATTTTACCAATTTGCCCATTCTTACACTTATACGCTTTACAAAAAACACACAAAGCAGAAGAAATCATTTTAGTATTCACAAAAATTTACTTGGCACTTGGATTTCAAAGTTTAAACCATGGAACTACCTTCCCTCCGACGTTACGAACTTTACTGGGTGCATACCAGTACCCTACACAATATTTGCAGTTAGGAGCAGTGACATTTTCCAAAGGTTAATTCTCATAGCGCCCAATTAATCGTGAACAGCCTATTCTATCCCATTTGTTTGGGCCGATATGTATTTTGTCACTCTCTAAGACTGGGCCTTTATTGATTGGTTTGCTAAATGCTAAGCCAAGACAAAAATGCATCATCAAGTCCCACAACGCTCATAACGCTACAACGTTCTGGAAAATATGTTAGATAAAAAATTGTTCTCAACTTTTTACACAGTAAACTCTTTCTTTTATTTCTACAAGGAGTTTTCTGAAAATTATTTGCCAGATATATTTTTGTATCACTACAAATAAATTAAGAGTAAATTTCACTAAAACTTAGTGCGGAATGTGCAAAACTAATGTTGAATTTTTAGAACCAAGTGTTGTGAACTTCAAGTTTATTGTAAACATTGAGCTACTGAAACAATGTTGTATGTCGTAACAAGTAGGACTATAGAATTTTTTTTTTACTGTGCAGTGTCTCTAACCATCAAGCATAAAACCAATATTATAACCCACCACTTCCTTAAAAAAAAATGCTGTGGATGGGGAAAAAATGTGCTAAATCAGCTTCCTGTAGACTAGACCACATTGTTTTCTGAAACCTCAGATTTCAGGGACCGCGGTGGCTGAGCGGTTAGACTGCTCGCCTCCCACCAAGGCAAACCGGGCTCAACCCCCGGCCGGGTAACTCCCAGATTTTCGCGCGTGGGAATCTCGTGCCGGACGATGCCGCTGGTCGGCCGGTTTTTTCTCGGGGATCTCCCATTTCCACCGCCCTTTCATTCCGTCGCTGCTCCATGCTCACCTCACCCACCCTGAGGTTTTGGTGTAATAACATAGCAGCAACGTAATTATGATATTTTGAAGTCCCTTCCCTGACTAATGGTTAGGTTTGTTCAAATATTTTATAAGGATGAATTAAATTTAACTTTCATTATAATTCGTTTTAATTAGCACTGCTTAATATTAAGCTTTTAACATTAGAGTAAAATCATCCAATTCCCGTCTGAAGTTGTTTTTCACGATGTTTGAATCCAAACTAAATTGAATATTTTCTAGGTACTTCAATTATTGGATTTATTTAATATTTAAAACACTTCCATTTTCGGATACCAAAAACGGCATTTGAAAATTATTAAAAATAGCTACGTAATTGTTAACGAACAAAATATTTTCTGATCGTGCTAGGTCAATGCAGGACACGGGCGTGACCAGGAAATTCCAAAAAAGGGAACCTCGAACAGCTGCCGAAGTCAGTTGATTTTGTTTTCGACCCGAAACAGTTTTAATTGTCTTCGTTAAGCCGTGCATACGGCACCGACTGACGGATTAAAAAAAATTGTTTCCGCGCTCATTAAACACAAGTGAANCTTCGTTAAGCCGTGCATACGGCACCGACTGACGGATTAAAAAAAATTGTTTCCGCGCTCATTAAACACAAGTGAATATTCCAAGAGCTTTTTTGTGTATCGCCACGCCTTCCCTACACTAATCGCGGAAACACGTCGATAAACGAATTTACAAATATTGTTATACGAACATTGTGAACAAATAGGTTTTTGGTAATATACCCCCCTCCACCGCAACCAAATGTCGAAAACTATGTTTTAACAGTAGTTAAATACCGGAAAGGTTGTAAAAATTTGAGTTATTCACTTTCAATGCTATTATTTCGCAATCGGCCTTTTTAAAGCCATATTTCACGATAATTTTAAATTTCATTATCTGAAAGAGATTTATATAAGGGCCACATAAATGTATATATTTTTTGTCAAATGACTATAATTTTCAAAATAAATAATATTGTGTTGGCAAAAACATCAATACCTATTTTAAAAGAGATTCAGGATACCAGTACCCGAGTACCCATTGTTAAATATCCTAGATACTTCATTAATGTGTTGTGTATATGATATAGATAACATAACATTTAAGTTGGCAAAGTTAATTCGGAGCATATAAACTAGAGCTTCCCACATTCCTAAATTTTCTACTTTTCGGTGCTATATTTTGAAAACTATAGTCGTTTGACTAAAAATATTTACATTTATGTGGTACGTAAATAAATCACTCCCAAGACAATGAAATAATAAAAAAAATATGGCCTCACGGGAATTCGCGAAAAACTGTTACATAACTTTTACATGGCATTAGAGAATGCAAGAACTCAGTTTTGTTAAAATCAACGCATCTCTCGTTTTAAGATCCGCGGTGGTGTAGTGGCCAGACCACTCACCTCCCACCTAGGCGAACCGGGTTCGATTCCCGGCGGGGTGACTCGCGGATTGGGAATCGTGCCGAACGATGCCACTGGTTGACGGGGTTTTTCCCACGCCCTCCTTCATTCCGACGCTGCTCCATTCTTACTTCACTCACTCCTTCGTGCAGTTGTTTCCTTTCCCGGGGAGAAGTAACCCGACATTGGCAGAGCTCCCGAGTCCTAAGTCACGGCGTCGCTACTATACAACCTGTTATATGCCGTTCACGGTTATCTGAGCTCTTTTGAAATCGACCTCTGAAAAATGCTACTGCCCCTTAACAACGTACGTATAGTTTAACAGGCACACTGACTGACATGCACCCGTTAAAGTTGGTAGCGACGGAGGGAAAATAGTTCCATGTCTTAACGTTGAATTAATAGTGTTAGGTAAACTTTGTGAATACTGAAATGATTTTTTTTTCTTTCTATTACTTTTCCTGCATATAAGAAATATTTCTAAATACATATTTTTTTTTTTTTTTATAATTTGGCAGTTTTACGTGTCCTGCGCGTGAAACCAGGCACATGCAAAAATGTTAATTTTGCTTGTGGTGGAGGAATACATAATGTGCATGCAAGTAGATATTAAGCAGGGCTTTCAAAAGTGCTCAGTTCACCGTGAACGGACTATACTAAAAATCACTGACAAACTCCGGTAGGTTATTCCTGACGAAAATGTACGTATAGGCTGTTCATGGTAAAGTGAGAAATTTTGAGGCCCTAGTTACATTTTGCTTTCAGCCATTTTTTATCTATTAACCACATTTTAAAATAAATATTGCCATGTCAGTAATAAACACATTATGTATTTTCCACCGCATTCAAAAGTTAATATCTAAGATTAAAATAAAAAATATTTATTGACTATTATTCTAAATGAGAAGGCTTTCAAAAGTGCTCACTTTACCGTGAATAGACTTTACCATTCCCCCCCCCCCACAAAATTGAGTTTTGAAATGATTTTCTTTACAAATGTCAGGAACTACTTGAGATTAAGCAACAAATCGGCGAATAGTGTTTTTTAGAACTGAGATATTGCACCTGTGAAAATGCGGCTGGTAATATAATCCCTCTTCATTTCAAAAATAGAGTGGCTGATTAGTAACACATAAAAAAATGGCAACACCATTATTTAATTATGGAGGGGGTGTTATTACCAACCGTATTTTTACAGGAGTAAGATATCCGTTCTACAAAACGCTATTCACCGATTTGTTGCTTAAGCTCAAGTGCGTAGTTTCTGATATTTGTAACGATTACAATTTTGAAACTCCATTTTTGAGATCGCATAGCTCCGTTAATAGCCACTTCGAGGAAAAGTGGTACATACGTTTTCGTCTTATATTTTCGTCAGGAAAAAAAACCTGCCGAAATTTGTCGGTGATTTTTAGTAACACGTTGTATTTTTGTGCACGTCGGTAACTGAAGCTTCGTACTGCCATAATCGTGTCCTGACTGGGCCGGCCAGACTAAACATGACTACAGTAACCGGGCCAGACTGAATATGACTACAGTAACCGGGCCAGACTTAACATGACTACAGTAACCGGGCCAGACTGAATATGACTACAGTAACCAGCAACAAGAGAGAAGCACAAAACGTCTAAGTTGGTTAATGAAACTCACCCCGCAGTAAGACTTTTTCAAGAAGGCACTGATTCTGAAGTTACTCTCATTTCCTCGAAAGGTGTTTTAAGTTTTGAAGTGATTATAGGAACGACAATGTAGTCTATACAATTAATGCGTGACATCACGTATGGACAGGAAAATCTATAAGTTGTGAGACCTGCAATGTTACATATTTTCTACACAAGAAATTAAGCGATCAGCAAATTAATGTAAATATTTTAGCCAGCTTAATTTAATACAACAGTTTCTTGGCTCGTTGCCACATAAAAATGTATTTATTTTAATTAAATATTCTCCATATGTATTCTTTTACAGATCATAAGGAATGTGGCAGCACATCATTCTCGGCATTCACCGCTTGTATAAACGGAACTAATCGAGTGAGCCTTGATCCGAAAACGAGTGAGTGAATAAGCGAAGAGATTTGGGCGGCTCTCAACAGCGTGGTCTTGAGAGCCAATGAGGCGAGTATGAAGCAGCTCCGGAATGAAAAGGCGGGGGGAACGGGAGATCCCCGAGAAAACCCGCCGACCNCAATGAGGCGAGTATGAAGCAGCTCCGGAATGAAAAGGCGGGGGGAACGGGAGATCCCCGAGAAAACCCGCCGACCAGCGGCATCGTCCGGAACGATTCCCACATGCGAAAATTTTGGAGTGACCCGGAGTGACGCCGGGATTGAACCCGATTCGCATTGGTGGGAGGCGAGCAGGCTAACCGCTCAGTCACCGCGGCCCCTTCCGTAAAACGAGTTTAGTGAAATATTACATGAGGAAATTCTAGAGCACCGTACGGTGGAGTTGAAATGTGAATTCTGAAGAACGCGGGGTTAAGATATGTTGACGCGTTACAGAAGAAGGGCAAGACTGCAGATGGATGGTAAAGCGAGAAAGGAAATAGGCGTTACAGAGGATAAAGTAGGAAAGAAAAACAAGTTTCCGAAATAATAAAAAGAAAAAACAGCAGACGGGACATGTAGTATACTAAAAGCATGCTGCTTAATGAAGATGGTAATGCGAGGGGAATAGTGGAGATCACGTAAAGGAGAAGAATTAAAAATAAAGGAAACAAACACCGGACGTTTCAAAAGAACGGAAAGCGGGCTGTAAGNTCACGTAAAGGAGAAGAATTAAAAATAAAGGAAACAAACACCGGACGTTTCAAAAGAACGGAAAGCGGGCTGTAAGACTGGGTACTGAACAGAGAGTAATGGAAAAGAAAATTCCTGGGCAAAGAATGGATCTACACTACAACATGGCACTAATGAATGAGTGCAAAAAATAAAATGGTTTTCATGGAAGATAAAAAAATGTATCAAAACTGCAGTTTCTTCTCTCGTTTTTTTTTTTCGCGGGAAGCTTAAAAGACGAGCCTGCAGCTAAGTATTTTTTAATACTTTTCTTACCCTTAGAAATGGTTTTGTAAAGTACACAAATCTGGAATAATTTACGTAACGAGCGAACTTTGCACTTGAACTTCACTGAAAGTACCCGCANTGGTTTTGTAAAGTACACAAATCTGGAATAATTTACGTAACGAGCGAACTTTGCACTTGAACTTCACTGAAAGTACCCGCAACAAAATATTATTATATTGCATTATCATGCTCAAGACAACAAGCATGATCATGAATTTTTAGAAGTATCTTGGATAAAAAATTAACAAACTCTGTTTAAACTTTGTTATTTCTTCTGCGTTGCTGTATTTTATAGATAACAGTTTTACGAATTTTTCTCTCCGTTTGTTTGCTGGACTCTCAGAAAGATACCATCAGCCACGCAGAATCCAAGTGATTTTTTGCACACTCAAATTTTCCTTCAGAGAAAAAATTATGTGTGTTTACGTTATAAAATGTTTACATTTTATTTACTACACTGTTTACTATATTCTATAACTCGCAAAGAAAAAAAAAGAGGCGGTAGGACTGGGCGTTGGTAAAGATAGCG
>NQII01012410.1:18938-30973 GCA_002778355.1 Clitarchus hookeri
GCTTTTGAGTCGGGCCGCGGTGGGCGGAAACCTCGTGCTCTTCAGGGCCGGCCTCCGAGCCCGAGGCACAGTTACAGCCAGGCGCCGCCGCTCTGAGTTACAGAGTAAGTAACCACACAGAAGCGCAACGGCGTGGCGGCTCCTTTGATGTTCGCGTGCCCATTCTATGATTGGCTGGGGGCTGAGTGGTTAGCCTGCTCGCCTCCCACCAAGTCGAACCAGGTTCAATCCCCGGCCGGGTCACTTCCAGATTTTCGCAAGTGGGAATCGTGCCAGACGATATCGCTGGTCAGCAGGTTTTCTCGGGGATATCCCATTTCCTTGCTTGAATTCCAACGCTGCTCTATTTTTCCCGTCAAGCCACCCTCATTGGCTCTCAAGACCTCTTTGTTACAAGCCGTCCAAATCTCGCAACTCAAATCAGATTGGCTGACCGAGACTCTGAAACGGGCCTTGTGGCTGATTGGCTACTGCGCGCTGCGAAACGTTCATTATTTGCTGGCGAGTAGGTTACCATGCACTCATTGGTGAACGGCGCGGCGGGGCGTTCCGACATAATGCTGGACAGTGACGCCATTTTGCTGGCGTGAGTGCGACTGGAGTTCGCGGAATAAGCGACTGTTTTACCTCTCCGACTGCCTCGCGTCGACACTTGGGGAGAGGAGGAGAGTTGTCGTAGTTTGTGGTCTCCAGCGGCCGTCTCGAGAACGAATACCTTGGGGCCCGCAAAATTCGCGTTATCTTTCGATGACGGGATAAACTCCACTGCCTTCTATATAAGTGAGCACAACCAGTGGTTTTATTGGTCGCTAAGCTATAAGTGGCGTCGCTTACCTGTTTGACTTGGTTAAAGAAGATTGGCCACTCCACCCCCGAAGAGACATTATTGACTCAAGATTCCCGCAAGGTCTACAAGACATGCTGCCGGCCTACGGAAGAAGTCGGTCAAATGCACAGTTACTTGGCGTTCAGCCTGCCGTTAAATAATATAAATAATAATACAAATTTCGCAGATCTCTACGAATCGTATACGTCGCAAACGCGTTACAATTGTGACACGAGAAGGACCGGAACCGACGTCAGTTCCAGCGTGACGACTGTCATTAATCTTCCAGGTATACCTTCTGTTGCTGATCGCTAGGGACAAGAAAATTTCGCAAGTTTAGGGACCGTAGGCTAGACTCCACAGTCCTGTGTATACCGGAGCCTCAGATGTTCGTTCATTGGCTGCTGCCCCAGAGAGTAGCAAGTGTTTCCGTCACGCCTAGCAGTTTGTGATTCGCTACTGGTGTCATTGCAAGTCTGCTATTGGCTCAGAGTCGTCCATGGTGGTTCTAATGAACTGTGATCTAACTGCAATGGCGACTGCAGTGAAAACGTGTTTGACATATATTGTGTCTTGAAATTAATTTGTGAAATTTTTCGGTTCCTACTGATTAGGAGTTTAACACATTCAGAACCAACATAAACACTGCGAGTCTGAATACCTGGTGGTCTTCTCTGTGGGTAACTGACCTGGAAACTGTACAAATGTTCAACGGTATAACTGGTTCATATCACTATAGCTAAATATATACAACGCCTAAAACTTATTGGTTGTAAAGTGAAAAGGTTTGGGCGTCTCTTAACACCGGGGGTTTTGAGAGCCGATGAGGGTGAAGCGAGGTGAGTATGGAGCAGCGCCGGAATGCAAGGGCGGGGAAAACGGGGAATCCCCGAGAAAACACACCGACCAGCTGCACATATCCCACGTGCAAAAATTCGGGAGCGACCCATTTGGGAATAGAACTCGGTTTGCCTAGGTGGGAGGCGAGTAGTCTGGCCTATACACCACCGCGGCCCCAGGAGTACGGAGGAACGTCGTTAACTAATCAGATATTGGTGGCCAACTTGCCAGACTGGAGCCCGACCAATGGGGAATACTTCATAATGTGCAATAGCCAATCATACTTACGGCACGTTCCCAAAGCTTCGCGCAGCCAATAAGCGACTGAGGTCACTTACATAAAAGGAATCGCCAAACCACTTCGCTTCTGTATACTTGCCTATTCTGTAGCTCTGTGACGCAAGCTCGAACAATAATTACCGTGATTATGAGCACAATTTATAACCGATGGATAATATAACTTCAAGAGCACCATGAGCTTATTATACGTATTTTTCCTATCTATTAAAATTTCTTAGTAGCTAAATATTACAGCATATTTAGTTTGGTTGTAATTTTTCAGTCCGCAGGAAAATGAACTGGAAAAAAAATCCTACAATTAATTCAGGAATATGTTATGAACTTGTTTCGTTATCGTAGCTGTAACGAGTGATATGTGTTTTTTAATTTCTTCAGAATGAGGAAAGATTAAATGGGATGTATTTTACTACGAGCGAAACAACTATGCGAGTGTATTGTGAACGACATATAGCAGCGTATCAAACTAGTAAGATAAGGATTCAGCAAGCTGTATAGTACTGCATTACATCGATGTGTATTTATTTCTTATTTGTTAACACTCAACATTTATTCATCTCGTCTATCCAACAGTAGAGATATTTTGAATTAATCTTTATTTTTCTTAAACAGGTACCGTTATGCCATCAGTTCAGTTGTAGTCTTGGATCGTCTCAGCAAAACCAAGCCACATTTTATTCTCAATACAAGAAGATATTAACAAGTACTACAGTGACATGCTGGGGTTTATATTTCACTAAAAATAATATATACTGAAAGAAATGCACTAATTAGTAGGGAAACCTGTGTTTCGCGAAGAGGGCTTCACTCATGATAGATTTTAATATTGTACGTACACACCTGCATTTTTTCTTTGATTGTTGGCCGCGTATTTTTATTAGAAGACATTGTCGAACTTGAATGGCCAATCAGAATTAGGTTACCCTCGTACTAAAAGTCTGTTATTTGAGGACAGGCGCCTTAAAACGTGCAGCAGTTCAATCCAATAGCTAAAGTGAATATGAGTTCAAGTGTTTTGAAATACAACCACACGGGTTCTTTTCGCGGGTATCCGGTGTCCCTACTATTCAGTCCGGAAGAACATTTAAAATTTTCGTAACAACTACCAAAATATTTTTTAAACATGCATTTTATTACACAATTTTCTAATAATAATTTTAGTTTATATTCTACACCAGTAGTAAGTTTAATACTCGTAAGTACAGATCTGCGAAATTTGCGTGATTATTAGAATACAGAATACACTTCAAACAAATGCGGTTTTGTATTTCTCTTGTCACTGGACTACAGTTTGTCACTTCCGGGAGAATTCAAGAACCAATATGAAACAAGTAAAGACAGGATAGTCCAATCACGCTCATGTATGTCAAAATAGAATATGAGTCCCCATTTATGCAGAAGACAATAAAGTAATTCCACAGATTTGAATGTATACAAGACAGTGAAATCTAATAACAAATGCGCACTTTTGCAGTTACCATTTGGTCACATTTCTTTGCGAGACTACAGTGCGGTACTTGAACGGGCCAATCAGAATTACGTTACTTCAATGCTGAACGTCTGTGATTCATAGGCAGGCGCCTAGGACGCGTGGCAATTGAAGCCATGCAATTGCGAAAGTGTATCTTATGTAAAATTATTTGAAATTAAACTATACAGGAACTACACTGAAGAGCCAAAAAAAACTGGCACAGGCGTGCATATGAAAATAACAGAGGTATGGAACCAATCAGAGTAACGCGATGCAGTCGGCAGCTAGATCGGTTACTGCTGCTACAATGGCAGGTTATCAAGATTTAAGTGAGTTTGAACGTGGTGTTATAGTCGGCGCACGAGAGATGGGACATAGCATCTCCGAGGTAGCGATAACATTTGGATGTTCGCGTACGACCATTTCACGAGTGTACCGNAGCCCCTCCTAGTCGTAGCAAGCCCCCAAGTCCTAGCCAGGTCCCAAGTCCTTGCCAGACGCGTGCACCTAGCATCAGCAGATTTGTACCTGAGTAATGTTAAAAATACTTCCTATACAAGTAGTAAGCTCTGCATGGAATAGCTCTTGAATGTAGTTCTCCTATACATTCGTAGATAGCGCTAAGAAGTGAATTTCAAATTAGACAGACGCAGTTCTATAATAAATGGAATTTGTGTAGATTCTGCAACACACATATTTTAAGATAATCGGAAAATATGTATCATTACTGCTGTTTTGCTGTAATTCCCTCCATAGTGAAAATAATGTCTGCAGAGAGAAATCGTAACTATGAGGTGAGATTCCAGACGTTCAATAAATATGCTACAAAGCACGACATATGAGGCCAGGCACTGAAACGGACGTTTCTAATTGCGCACTGCCCTTCCACCACGATGTGGTTCTCCCAATCCCCTGATTACAAAGAAAAAACGAACTGAGCAGCAAATAAAATAAAGCTCTCCCGGACTAGCTTTTCTTCTAGTGTTTCGAACACAATTTTAATTAATGTTCTCCTTATATATTCTTCGTTCTAGTAGATTTCGATTTTTTTCATATGTTGCATGCAAATTTTTTCTGTGAAGGATCTTTATGGTGTCTATGCTGCCCCCCTTTTTTCCCCTTCGTAATATAGGTTAGCTGGTTGTCATGAGATGTAACCATTGCCCCAATTGAGATCATGTTTGCCCAATCTCAGAAAAGTCACGAGACATGTATGCCCTGTCTGCAGTATAAATTGCCTGTATGCTGGGCGCACTTAGATCCCACCCCTAACTTTGACCTCCGGCTTTCCTTTAAAATCTTAGGATAGATAAGGGAAAATGAATGGAGGCCGGAATTTCCTTCGTTCATTTAGTCGGACTAATGTATTACGAAAACACACAAAAAAAAAAGTTTTATTTTTCCATAATACTTACAGCATACTGTTCTTCTTGAAAAGCGAGAGAAACACCATTAACTAATGTTGTATATTACAGGGTTTTTCATTATTTGCTTATTAGAACATTTTGCATAGTTATTTTTCATAATTAAAACTTTAATCAGTCATTTCTTCACAAAAATGCAATTTTAGTGGTTCTTTCTTGAATCTAACGTTTAATAGTGTACTATTCCACTATGGCAATGAAAAATTTGCTGAATTTTAGCCTGAATGCGTTTCAAAATAAGAGGCACCCTATTTAAATGTATAAGAAATATCATACAGCAAAAAACTGGTTTCACAAAATGTTTGTTAGTAGAAACAATTGAATAAAATTAGAAACATATTGTATAAAACTTACAGCTCTTCAAGAAGAAAAGCAACAATAAAAAGCTATTCGACCACACTAAATTTCACTTTATTTGAACTTGCTATCGATCGAAGACTGGATAACAACATAAAATCACATATAATTTATTGCACAACCAACCAGAAAAATTACAATCTACTGATTGTTTCCCGAGATATGACATAAAAACTTCATTTTCCATGTGAGGCTAACTTAAAGAAATAACTGAGAAATGAGGCTATCTATAGACAAATTTCGCGGGTATAAAGATACTGCCAGCAAGTTAAGTTGGTTTTCTCCAGAGATATGACAAAACAATTTTTAATTATATTTTATGTGGACCCATTTGATGGTTTTCATATAAACTTTTATCATACAAAATTAAGTCGGAATTGATTACATTATGTCGAATATAAAGCCTACTAAACTAAAACGGCTATATATATATATAATTTTTAAAATACCTGTACTTAAATCATACCAGTTTTTATCACCTACCGTAGTACTGCTTGTTTGCATAATTTGGTAGGAATCGGTTAATTTTTTTCCTGATATATGACATAAAAACTTTATTTATTCGTGTGGTGCTATCATAAAAATGGGAAACAAAAAGTGACTACGAGCTGCATTATATTATGCATCTAATAGATACTTTCAGCATACAAAATTTGGTCGAAATTGGCATGAAGATATAGTAGATATACCAAATAAACCTTATATATTTGTATGGCCACCATTTTGAAAATAAGTGCTAATGAATTAAAATCTTTTACTTTTTCATGACCTACCACAGTATTACGTACTTGTCATATTTGGCTGTTATTAGTTGAGTAATTTTCGAAATATAAAGTAAAGGCTTTATTTTCTCATGTGGTGCTCTCTTTCAAAATGGCGAACAAATGAAAATATTTAAATTCGATGCCTACATGATGCACTGCCAACATACAAAATTTGGTTTGAATATGTTGAATGGTTCCCGAGACATGGCATATAACCATAAAATTTAAAATTGTCGTCATTTTGAAAGTAAGGATACGGCGTTGTCGGAAACTATAAATGTCAGATTTCCTTACCAAGTAGTATACGTGTACCAAGTTTGGTGTAATTTGGTTCACCTGTTCAAAATTTTTAGAAGGTGGGGGGACCCATACATGGACGGACACACACGGAGACACACACATACACTTAGAAAGAAAAGTGATCTCATAAGTCTATGTTTCATTCGGAAAGCAGGCTAAAAAGGAACAGATCGGCGATACTTGGCCTATAGGTGCAAATACTGGCTCACAAAAATCAATAAGATTCTTAAAATGGAAGCAATACGTAAGGCATATTTCGTTCACGGAACTGAGATGTATTACATATTATATTATTCGAAGTATAAAGATGTAATGAAAACCAAATATAAAAGGACGTGTAGACTTACGTCATCGTATGGACACGTGATACTGACAGTTGTGTATAGGATGTTCACGGTAAACTGAGCACTTTTGAAATACTTGCTTAAGGTCTGCGTGTATGTATATTTTGTACTCTTCCATCTTATGTAAAATTAACGTTAGAAACGCATCATCACTTTATTACTGCGCAGTTCAAGTGAATCTTTAAAATTATTACAAAAGTGATTATTTTATAAATACGTTAATTTTGACATGTACATACAAAATAAGTTATTTAAGTTTTCACAAACGTTTACCTGGAACTTTAATTTCAACTTTAAAACACGGAACTACTTTCTCTTCCTCGTTTCCAACTTTTCAGGGCGCGCGTCAGCGTGTGTGCACGTTACAATACACGGAGGTAGGGGCAGTGACATTTCTCGGACGTTGATTTCTAAAGTGGTCACTTTGCCGCGAACAGCTGGCGAGCCGACGTGCGCAGGAGATGATCGCCAGTGTGGCGGCGCGACGGGGCTTGCGACCGGAGGTTGCGCAAGGCGTCGAGGTTGTCACGCTGCTCTGCCGGGCGACCTGTCGACCTGCGACCCGGAAGCCGCCACACCTAACTACATCCGGCGGCCGCCTGATTGCACCCTACGTCTCCGGCCGCTGCCCCAGGCAGGGCGTGGACGTGTCCTTGGGGAGCCCACAGACTGGAGATGTGCTACGCCGATGTTCATCTTCCGAGTATGTCCCCAACACTGAGTCACCCGTCCCCGGTACCCTGAGACAAACATTCACATTGCATGTAACCAAGCAAATTTTCTTGGAAATTATTTGTTTGCAATCAACAATATTTCGTTCGCTCAAACTTACTTGCTCTCGGGCTGGTGTGCACATGACCCCGAGTTGACCTCTGACCCGGCAGGGGGAGCAGCGAGCGCACGCAAGCGGTCATACGCACTGGCGTGTCGTCGAAGCCGCATTAACACGACTGAGGTTTATTCAACTCAGGTTAGGAACAATACGCTATTTCTTATGGAGGATTATGTCATAACGAAAATTTCCGTAGCAAGGTGGTCTTGGGTTCAAAGGGGTCACTCTTAAGCTAGAAGTTAACATAGAAGTTCTGAGAATCTGTACGTAAATTTTCGCGTTTTGACAAGAATTGTCATTCCTAACTGCCGCAGAAAAAGTTTTCAGTATTAACTTTATTTCGTAACAATTATTCACGCCCTGAAAAGATTTTACAAGAGAAAACAGTAAAAAATACAGCTGTGTTTGCCATTTACCGTTCATAAGGAACCTTATTTCAATAGCAAATCATTACGAATTTAAGTGAAAAATAAATAAAGCTCACATCAAAATCAGCGTTGTACTTTTCTCCTTTTCTGAAGGAAATTGCGCAGAAAAACCCTAGAAATTATATTTTTTAAGGAAAATGTTTACTTTATGTTTGATTCAGTTGTCACATTCAAAGAAAATAACTGTGCAAGCCAACGTGTTATTAAACCCAGTTCTACGATATAACTTTAAACTACATGTGGACCTATTTCGTCACTTTTCCACTCTAGTAGTAAGATAAAAATGTTATTATTTCCGTAGGTTATAACACAGCACCAATAAAAAGAATTTACACAATTATATTTATTTCATAAAATTTGTAATTATCCCATATACTTATACACAAAACTGAAAAATTCTGTATAAATGCGACAACAGCGCACTCTAGCGGCGAAAATTTTTAGTTGCCCAACTAAAAGCACTGAACTTCCCAACCTGAGTTGAATAAACGTTAACACGAGAAACACCAGACGACACCGAGAAAGCGTACAGAATGAAGAAAAATGCCCGGTAGACGCCAAAGATGTCGCTTTAGGCAATTGACGGACGTCAAGAGAGGAATCATAAGAGCGCTGAACACCGCAGGGTGGTCGTATCATCGCATAGTCCACAATGTGGAACAGACTGTCTGGTGCTGTTGGCAGCAGTGGATACGTGAAGCACCCACACGCTGAAGACCTGCTCAGGACGGACGAGGTCGACCACCAGTCGAGAGCATCGGCGTGCCAGGTGAGGAGGGATCGCACGGCGACCTGGTCCACGATAACGCAGGCTCCTGTGTGTCCGCCAACCATCTCTAGATATCTTGCGGAGGCGAGTCTGCAATATCAGCGCCCATTGTGTGTGCTGACAATATTAACTCCGAGACAGCGGTGGCTCTGTTTGCAGCGGTGCCAGTACAGACCAACGTGGGTGACCACGTTCTGGCGGTGTCCGGTGTTTAGTGATGATGAGTGCCACTTCGTCGTGAGGACTCGTGATGATCGTGTCCGTCTGTGGAGGACCCCTGACGTCGCTATCGATCGGCACACTTCAGGCGTTCTGGTCTGGGGAGCCATAGTCTACGATAGCCAATCCGCTCTCGTCGTGTTGCGTGAAACACTGTCGGCCCAGCGGTATGTGGATGATATCCTACGACCCCATCTTCTCACACTTCTGCCCCAGATTCCACGTGCACTATTAGAGCAGGATAGCGCGCACCAGCACACGGCACAGGTGGGATAGTACTGCCTCCTTCACTGCCACTGGCCCGCCCGCTCCATTGTAACCCCCCGATCGAACATGTGTGGGATCAGTTGTAAACACCAGCTGCCGCCGTGCCACAGTATCCGTGATTTGTAACACACGGCACTAGTGTCGCATGTGTAGGTACCACATTTTTTCTATTTTCTAAGTTAAAAAACAGGATAATTACAATATTCATAAATTAAATATGAAATAACTTCTTAACTAAGTAAAATCTTTCGCATTTATTATTATTTACGTAGCTTAAAATTTCAATTCAAAGTTACCTTTTGGAACACTGCGCACTTAGCGGCAGATATTTTCCTTATGCCAACCTCTCCCATAAGGAATTTCGTTTTGTTCCTAACCCGAGTAGAATAAACCTTAACCCAGGTAATGATGGGCTGTAAGTATTTTGTTTGAAAGTGATATCGTGATGGTGGCCGAAAAATGCATAAAATAATTTAACATGTGAAAAACTCTATGACTAGGTAATCGCGTTAAGTATACAAAGGCGAAACAACAGGTTGTTTCAGCCGGGAACACCAGTAAAGTGACGTCACTCGCCAGGAATGTGTCGGACCGCCGTTCGCCAATCAGCGCCTGGCAACATGTATACTTGCCAGCTGGCAGCCTAGCCAATGGGGGATTGTTCGCAGCATGCAGTAGCCAGTCAGACACAAGGCCCGTTCCCAGAGCGTCGCACAGCCAATCAGAGTGGGCACACCCATATCAAAGGAGACGTCACGGCATTTCGTCTCTTCATACATTTCTACTGTGATACGGAGGTCGTCCCTGATAAGGGAAATTACTTCTCGTGTGTTGGCAATTCTTTGTAAGAGTCGCATGATAGCTTCCGGGTATACACCAACATCAGAGCAGCTATTTCTGCTGACGTTCGAGTACGTAAAATCTGTACATTTGATTTGTCTGTGACGGATCGTCTCTTCGTTCCTAGCTGGACGGCGTGTGGAGTATACACGTGCGGTGCGATTTAGAGCATATCGATGAGTCAGATTTTCTGCCCTCAAGAGCTGTTGCATGTGCTGAATCATTATAAAACTCACACGAACCATTCGTTGTTCAAGATACTTCCTTTCCATGGTTATCATTAGAGAATATTGTTCAAGCTACTCTTTATCGTAGAATATTATTTAAAATATCACTAAAGAAGCTGGCATTATTCTTATCATAGAAATCACAGGATAATAATTGTTTATACGTTTATCTAACCAAAATGCTAATGGTTCTATTGATAAAAATTATACAGATTAAGGAAAAACTTTTCTTTAAAAATTGGAACTTACGTTGCCAATTTTCATAAATAAATGTATGAACGTTCAGTGATTCATATAAATCCCAACTAATACCAATATTTATCAAAATAAGTATTAAGTTGTTGAAATGTTTATAATTTTTATATAAAATATCAACTATTGATTTTCAAGTAAACAGATAAGATAATATGAATAAATACGTTGATGCTTCGATGTTTGATCACTGTAAAATATTCGAGCTATAAATGGCAAAAAATTATATTTTCCCAGAATAAAGTCGGAACGTAACTTTTGAAAATGGTTTTTATTATAATACTTATTTAACTAATAATAATTTTAGGAATTAATATTTTAAATTAGGCACTGTTCATTTAAATAAAGAGTTGTATTATAAACACGTAGAAAATTCTGATAGTGAAACAACTGAATAATAGTTTTTTAAAAGAATACATATTTAATTAATTGAGTTAAAAAAAACAACGATTTTCATAAATAAAACTTATATTGAAGTGTAGAATTTAATAAAAACACTGTGACTAAGAATAGTTATTACGTGGTATAGTAGTTATTACGACATTTGCTTACTTACTCCCAGTGGCCACACAACACATAGAATTACTGAGGTGAAACAGCCGCTCATTCCACGAACTCCAGCCACACACGCCAAGCAAAATGGCGTCACTGACCAGCAACACGTCGTAACGCCGTTCGCAATTCAACACCCGGTAGCCTACGTACCACCCGCCAGCCCAGCTAATAGGGAATCTTTCGCACCACACATTCCAGAGTCTCGTGCAGCCAGTCAGCGTATGAATATGCTCGTATCTAAGGAACCACTACTACATTTCGCCTCTGTATACTCACGTATTCTGGGTGGTAGGTTATGTTCCCCACCTCCACCTCTCTCCGCCCTGCAAGCCCGGTGCGTAAACCTGCCCTGTCGACGTCCTTGAAATGGAGGGGAAGTAAACAGTTTACATCTCCCGTGATGGACAGTTTGGTGACCTACTGCACTTGGGTAACCAACCCCTCTACAGTAGCCCACGACAGAAGTATGTGGGCAGGGGCGTGATCCGTTGCCTGCAGCTGTTAAAGTTGTCTCCTAACATTGCCGTTTTGAGAGCAGAAATGACGTGAGTATTGAGTAGCACCGGAATTCAAGGGCAGGAAAACGGGAGATCCCGAGAAAAACCCGCCGACCAGCGGCATCGTTAAGCACGATTCCCACATGCGCTATTTCGGGAGCGACCCCGCCGGGAGTCGACCCCGGTTGCCTATGTGGGAGGCGAGTAGTGCAATCACTACATCACCTCGGCCCCACCAATAACAAACGTTGTTGAGTACAGTAAAAGTGTCTGCTGTAGTCAGGACCAATAGGGCGGTAGTACGTGGAAATACTGAGACCAACACAACTGATATTGCTGTAGTGGATAATACAGGCAAATGACTTCAACTTTGTATTCAGTGCCAGTAAATTTGTGCCGTCTTCCATTGGTTAAATATTTTAAAGTATTTTAAATATTTTGACATAACTTAACCACAGTGAAAACCACACAAGTAGGCCTACATCTTCTAGACTTGAAGCCTACACTAAGCGGCACAGTTGAAGAT
>NQII01012411.1:0-17550 GCA_002778355.1 Clitarchus hookeri
ACATGACAGCGCGCGCACCGTAGTGTATACGTTGCTGCCACTGTGACTATGGTAAAAAATTCGTAACGTCTGGAATTGGCTTTAGAGGTCACCACAAGAATATGTTTTTAACACTCAACCAGGAGGGTGACGCAAACGGAGCGTGAATGAAAAGCACGTGATTGAGTGAGGAGAGAGCTCAAANTTAACACTCAACCAGGAGGGTGACGCAAACGGAGCGTGAATGAAAAGCACGTGATTGAGTGAGGAGAGAGCTCAAAGAACTTCAGTGACACATTATTTTAGACGCCATGGGACAATGCGATGTATCATAGTCTATACTCTCGATGCAGCTAGGATGCGTGTAACTTTAAATTTAAGTTAAATAATTGAACCCCCAAATCTGAATAGCCGATTGTTCATTGTTCGCCGTTNATGCGTGTAACTTTAAATTTAAGTTAAATAATTGAACCCCCAAATCTGAATAGCCGATTGTTCATTGTTCGCCGTTCTCGATCAGTGAGGGTTTACCCTACTTCCCGAAGTAAAGAAAGGCTAATGAGATCACTTGCCTGTGTGCAGTTCTGTATAGGTGTGCGTGCCTGCGTGTATGTGTGCCTGTGCTTGCGCGTTTCCCTCTAAAAACTTTTGAACGCCTGAACCGAATTTCACCAAACTGGGTACACATAATTATGGTAATTAGTAAGAACATTACACTTTTACAGTGGTGGCCATTAAAACATTTAGGGCTATATATCATATCTCGGGAACCGTTTAACCTAATTAAACCTAATTATATACGTTGGCAGTGCTTCATAAAAGCATTCATTTAGAGATGAATACTGTTGTTGGTCCGTCATTTTGAAATATATCTCAACATGAAAAAATAAAGCCTTTATGATATATCTTGAAACTACTCAACCAATTCTCGCCAAATTTGACACGTATCTGTCATATTTGGATATAAGAGCCCTTGTAAAAATATGCGATTTGACCTAAGTATGCAATTTATTTTATGGAGGCCATACAAATAATTTTAGTTTATACGGTTCGACCAATTTTGACAAAATGGTATATGCTGAAATCATCTACTACAAGCATCACATACACTGAGCCGACAGAAGTCATGGGATACCTCCTAATATCGTGTCGGACCTCCTTTTGCCCGGTGAAGTGCAGCAACTTTACGTGGCATGGACTCAACAAGTCGTTGGAAGTCCCTGGCAGAAATATTGAGCCATGCTGCCTCTATAAACGTCCATAATTGCGAAAATGTTTCCGGTGCAGGGGTTTGTGCAAGAACTGACTTCTCGATTATGTCCCATAAATGTTCGATGGGATTCATGTCGGGTATTCTTGGTGGCCAAATAATTCGCTGGAATTGTCCAGAATGTTCTTCAAACCAATCGCGGACAGTTGTGGCCCGGTGACATGGCGCATTGCCATCCATAAAAATTCCATCGTTGTTTGGTTACATGAAGTACATGAATGGCTGCAAGTGGTCTCCAATTAGCTGAACATAACCCTTAACAGTCAATGATCAGTTCAGTAGGACCAGAGGACCCAGTCCATTCCATATAAAAACATCCCACATCATTATGGAGCCACCACTAGCTTGCACAGGTCCTTGTTGACAACTTGGGTCCATGGATTCGTGGGGTCTGCGCCACACTCGAACCCTACCATCAACAATTACCAACTGAAATCGGGACTCATCTGACCAAGCCACGGTTTTCCAGTCGTCTAGGGTCCAACCGATATGGTCACGAGCCCAGGAGAGGCGCTGCAGGCGATGTCGTGCTGTTAGTAAAGGCACTCGAGTCGGTCTTCTGCTGGCATAGCCCAGTACAGCCAAAGTTCGCCACACTGTCGTAACGGACACGTCCGTCGTACGTCCCACATTTATTCCTGCGGTTATTTAACGCAGTGTTGCTTGTCTGTTAACACTGACCATTCTGCGCACACGTCGTTGGTCTCGGTCATTAAGTGCAGGCGGTCGGCCACTGCGTTGTCCATGGTGGGAGGTTATGCCTGAAATTAGGTATTCTCGGCACACTCTTGACACTGTGGATCTCGGAATGTTGAATTCCCTAACCATTTCCGAAATGGAATGTCCCATGCGTCTAGCTCCAACTACCATTCCGCGTTCAAAGTCTGTTAATTCCCGTCGTGCGGCCATAATCACGTCAGAAACCTTTTCACATGAATCACTTGACTACAAATGAAAGCCCAACCAATGCACTGCCCATTTATACATTTTGTATGCGATACTACTGCCATCTGTATATTTGCATATTGCTATCATAGGACTGTTGTTACCTCTGTGTATGCGATCACATAGCAACATTTGTCCGCCATTTTGTTATATAATGCAAAATTAATAAATAAATATTTTATGTCATATCACGGGAAAAAAATTGACCGAACACTGCGAAATTTGGCAAAGAAGTAGAAATGCGACAGTTGATATTAACTGGAATATTTTTAGTTTACTGTAAAATTATTTTCAAAATTGCTGTTATATAGCCATTTTGGCTTAATAATTTGTATCGTCAAAATCATGTAATCTATTCCAAGATAACTTTGTATTCTGTCAGTAGAGATTAAAACAATTAAATGTGTTTTCACGGTGCCTCTTTTGCCCGGCATTTTGTAAGATATCTCCAAACGAATAAATAAAATATTTATTTCATATCTCAGGAAGCAATAAACCGATTCCCCAAAAAGTTGGAAAAGTAGTTGTACTGTGGTAGGCCATATTAGCTTGTATGTTTTAAGTGTACCAAACACTTATTTTTAGAAAGGTGGCTATAAAATCACTTCAAGCTTAGTGTTCTGCATCTACGAAACTATGTAACCTATATTACTTAACTTTGTAAACTGTATCTGTGACAATTATCAAATAGAGGCCATTTATATCCGCCATGTGATCAACCAATTTAGTGCTATCAAACGGAAAATCAGAAAAACTGATTTTATCTATGCCCCAAAACAGTATATAGAGCTGATTTTGCATTCAATAGTTCAGCTTGATAAATTTAATCTGACAATGGGTGAAAGTGAAGAGATCGTTGATTTTAAAAATTGGTGGCCTCCTCTTTATAAAAAACAATGGTGTTCAATACCAAAACGGCCAGTGTTGACTAGAGCCAGGAACATTCTGACCACAATATGGTTCTTGCTCTGCCTTGCTGCCCCATCAGAAAAAATGGGAAGTTGCCTTGCATTTCCATTTAGTTCACTAGTAATGCAATCATACATGAAGAAACTTATCTCATTTGGAACATTTTGGCTAAACCTTCATTATATAGATAAAGTTTCGTCTTAATTGTTGCCATGTTGTTTATGTTGAAAACATTAAGGGTGAACTGGTGAAGGTAGAATACCTCTTGAACTGGGATTTCAGGCAACCTTAGGTTCTGCATGAAATCTATACAAATTCCTACCACTCTACGGTCGTCTGTATATTTTTTCCTCACATTTTGCATGTAACTATGGAATTTTTTAGCTCTCAATTTGTGAACAATAAGCTGTGCCACATACATTCGTTTAGCGGCATCGTTCAATAAAAGGACTTTTGATTTTCATGAAAAGCTCTTCGCATTTGCAGCAAGAGTCTATCTGCAACCTTCCAAACGTCAAATGAAAGGTCTTATTAAAAATTTTAAGATAATAGTAACTGTCAACGCTTAGGTGTGGATGTTTATCCATAAAAAGGCTCCACATGAATTTTACTTTAAAATTCGAGCTAATATACTTGTGCATTCTGATGGTATAGTGAGCCTATGTTTAAGGGAATTATACTATATGATCATTAATACATTTTACAACGGATTCTGGCTTCGTATTTATACGGGTGTTTTACCCCTTTGATCTTTTGGCGAATTACCTGCTACAAGAAGCTTGCACAGTCTCTTAACTCGATATGAAGTGATACCATGCATAGAAGGAAAAGCATTTTACGTACCCTTTTTTTTCCCTTTTCTGTAGAAACTGTGCACTAAAAAGTATGTGACGTAGGTTTCGCTCTTCGGTTGTCTTCATTGTTTCTAGTCCTTCTGCGGTATCTATAGATAAGCGTACATTCAACCAAGCTCTGAAGGTATGAATCTTGTTCGTTTTTTGTGTTCTAAAAAGTGAATCGGNAATCTTGTTCGTTTTTTGTGTTCTAAAAAGTGAATCGGGCAAAGAAACCTTGACATTACCGTTCAGCTAATCTATTTGGTATGTATTTCCATCGGCATTTGAAAGAACAATATGGATTTGTTAGCATGTAATGTGTAGAATGTTTAGGCCTAATATTATGCTTAAAGATACCATAGCTACTACATAACATAGTTGTGTACTAGTTAAAATGAGTATTGGTGCTAGTTAGTCTACTTTAATGAAAGATAGACTAAAGCAATGTAGGTTAGGTTCTTAGTTACCTGCAATGAAATCCATTATCTTCTGTTTTAACTGTATTTCCTTTTGAATTGATGTATTCTTCGTTTTTCTCTCGTGCCATTTTTTTTTCACACTGGTGTTATACCTGTTTAATAAGTTTTTTAAGTCTGAAACTGACCTAAGCTTTGTCTTCATTCATGCTGAATATACAGAGAAAATTGACATAAACAATTACAAGATGTATGTAGACAGTCAGCAGCTTGTTCAGTTTTGCCAACGTTAGGATGAAGTCATTTGCGAAATCCCACATGTCCTGTACATATGGGGTTTATAAAATAAACCTTTATTTCTCTTGCGTAAATGACAACCAAGAAACGAATAATGTTAAAAATAAATTTCGGCATAAAGTGGACATGTGAGGTTTCTGAAAGGACCGTTTCATTTAAGCATGTCATAGTGTAAAATGAAGTTTCCCTTTCCCTGGCGATAGAAAGTCAAATCCTGCTCATTAAGTAATTTCTTCACTACGCCTTTCACTTCGTCATCGTTGGAAAATCGTCTGCTCCTAGATGTTTCTTCATCTTGCCAAACATGTGAGAGTCCAAAATTGCCCATTTTGGGCCGTACGGTGGATGGGAAACACATTATCAATGCCAAATGTACAGTAAGGCTGTTGTGGTGTAGGCGACATCAGGTCTGGTATTATTACTTGTCGGGAAGGCATATATATATATATATATCTAAATATATATATACAGGAAAATTGTGTATATATCTAAATATATATATACACAATTTTCCTGTGAATGTTGACAGATTCCGTGTTTTCGGCCCACAGAATAAGGTTAACTGTGCGCATCACCCCCGTGGTCACTCGGATCAGTACCTCCACCATTTTGCAACTTCCGCTGCTCTCAGATTATGTTTAACGGACTAGTGCACCTATGCCCTATCTATCTGTGGAACTGCAAACTATCGGATACTCACGTTTTTACGAGCTACGATTCTACGTTTCTGAGTAATAAAATAGGGAATCTTACTTTTTGACTTACCCTCGTATTCGGCATTTATCTAGGTCCCGCGCCTTCTTAAAGGGGAGAGACTCCCGCCATATTGGCCTTGCGTATTTTCCTCCATAACGAAATTTTTACAGAATGTTCGGGAATCTGTGGTCATAAATTTAATGGGTGGTAGATAACGTGAAAACAATCATATTGTGTCAACGAACATGTGTCCGGAAATGTTACCCTGCGAAGGTGCAGACACCAACATAAGTGTGCAAACTTGAACTTCGCACGCACCTAGGCGCCAACCCAGCGGCTGAGAGGACGGGCAATTGCAACGTTGTGAAGTATCGTGCTCAGGGGGAAGGGGCGAAGAACGAAGCGCAAATGTTTGCAGTTAGACGGATGAGCTATCAGCTGGCAGTCCGGTGTACAGAACAGTGGATGGGTGTTTGTGGTTCGCTAACGTGTTTTGCTTTGGACGATTAGTGCAGTGTTGACAGTTGACTGTTTAGTGTGTACAGGTTTGCGATTACGGATTTGGTGAACAACAGCAGCATGGCAGCATTTACATTCACTGAGATCTCTGATATGCACTTGGTGTACGGGGTGGCCAAAAAAATGCAGCAGAAGCAGTGCGCACTTACCAAGGGCGCAATCCCAACAGAAGCATACCGGATAGGATGACATTCATACGTCTTGACCAGCGACCGCATGACACTGGGGGCTTGATTCCACGAAGAGTGGACGCCACGCCGGTGCCAGGAGAACTGTCAGAACGCCACATTTTGAGTAAGATGTCCTGGATAACATGGCCTAACAGCCATCCACTAGCACTCTGCCCAGAGTGCACGACATAGGCGTTAGCAACATTGTCATGTGGGAGGTTTTGCACGAACAGCTGTTGCACCCTCATCGCCGTTAAACAGTGCAGGCGTTGGCACCAGCCGACTTCCCGCAACAAGTGGCGTTTTGCCAGTGGTTTATCGTATACAACAAGGTTAGTGAATCTGTATTTTCATGCGACGAGGCAATGTTTACTCGTGACGGTGTGTTTAACAGCCGAAACAGCCACGTGTGTATTGAGGACAATTCGCACACAACTCACATCACGGCTCACCAGCAGTGGTTTCAGGTACATCTGTGGGCGGGAATTCTCCGCAACTGTCTGGTTGGGACACATTTCCTTCCCACGTGACTCGATAGTAATGCCTACTTCTGTTTTCTTCAACTCATTCCCTCCCGGAGCAGATAGAAGATATGTCACCAGCTATGAGGAACAACGTGTGACCTCTGCATAATGGTGCCACACCTACATAACTTCACACGGGCTGTGCGACAGCATCTCAACCACAACTTTCCTTGATAATGGGTAGGACGAGGTGGACCAGCTGCTGAGTCCCCTCGTTCATCGGGCCTAACACCTGTGGACTTGTTTCTGTGGGACTGCATTTAAATCCAAGCCTTCGTGCCCCCGGTTGAGATGGAAGTGGAATTACACCAACACATAACGGCGGCTTGCGAACAGCTGCGTGATGCGCCACGAGTGGTCACAAGAGTGTGAGACGTCATGCTTCGGCACTGCAAAGCCTGCGTCGAGGTTGGTAGCCAGCACTCCAAACATCCGTTGTGAAGGCAATCCACTGGGTTGGCGGCACCTAGGTGCGGGCGGAATTAATTTAAATGTGCGTGCTTATGTTTGCGCGTGCGCCTTTACAAGGTGACAGTTCCAGACACATGTTCCGCGACACAATATGCCTTTTTTTGCGTTATATATCACCCATTCAATTTACGACCGTCAATTCCCAAACTTCTTGTATATTCTATATTTTACAACCAAGTTGGTCAAGGCACAGAGAGCATCTTAACAGTTATTTAGAAATCCAGCTTCTTATTCTCCTGTTACTCGTTTCACATCTATAACCATAAAGAAACCGTACCTCATTATTTAATAATTTTTGGCCCACACGGCAAAGTATGGTTATAGCTGAAAACGTAGAAAGATATAAATCTCTGTTAAGTAATCCTGTATGCCATGTCAAGCTGTGAATTTAATTGCCCAGTCATAAAGTTTTATTAAGAAGATTCGTAGAGGCCCAGTGGTGTAGTGGTTAGACCAATCGTCTCCCACCAAGGCAAACCGGATTCGATTCGCGACGAGGTCACCCCCGGATTTTTTCAGGTGCCGTACGATACCGCTGGTCAGCGGATTTTCTAGAAGATCTCCTGTTTCCTTCGCCCTTGCATTCCGACGCTGCTCCATACACACCTCACTTCACCCTCATCGAATCTGAATACCCTGATGTTAAGAGCCACCCTCATTCACTCACAAAGAATTGTTTTTTTTTTTTTTAATTTTAAGATATATGAGATTTCTCCGCCTTAAACACGCAACGTCAAACACAAGATTAACGATTTTTTTGTATGTATAAATCCAACTCCTGCCCAAGTCTGGGGGTCCATGACGAACGACCAGTCGTGTGTCACATTGAGAAGTGTAGAAGGTTAAAAAAAAAACAAGGAGGAATGGGAGGGGACATGAAGGAATGTAGTAGGCGGAAAGGAGAGGGTATAAAAACCTCTAGATAGCTATCGAGGGCAGAGAAAAGTTGCCGGGAGCTTGTTTCGTGCGTTGGGCAAACAGTTTAATGTTTGCGCACGCGACGGTAGCTTGGCACAGAGCGGTCCCGGTGGGAAAGAGTTGGTGTTTGGGAGAGGGGTTGGGAGAGTTATTTAAGGGTTGCAGGGAGTTTCGGTGGTGCCCTCCGGCGACATGATACCACTTCTAGGGCCAACGAGGCTGACCCCTCTCCCCTCCAGCCCCTTACTCAATGATTCCAGGAGTGATGGATCACCGTAACTTGCATGTCGGTTCTTAGGAACGACATATACATCACCCCTAGTTGTATTTTCGGAACGGACTTGGCACATGGGAAAGAAAACGTCCACGCACTGTTTCTGCATTTGAGACAGANCCTAGTTGTATTTTCGGAACGGACTTGGCACATGGGAAAGAAAACGTCCACGCACTGTTTCTGCATTTGAGACAGTGTTAGCGTGGATGAGACTAAAGGACGATGCTTCATATTGACGACTGTTACTCTACCCTAGGATAACGCCTTTCTAGGGGCGAATACAGCTGTTTGTGAAGGAACAAGTGGGGGCCTTTTGTCATGCACGAGATCTTATAAATATACAGGTTGATCCTGACTGACAGGTAAAAACGTTGTGAAGTTATTTCATATGTCAAATGAGATAGAAAACATTATAGAACATATGTCCTATAATAATTCGTAAGGGCAAAAGGTGCCCTTGAAAATCGATATTTCAAATGGTTTTAATTCAAATTATTAAAACCTACTTGAGACGAAAGAATATTTCCANTGCCCTTGAAAATCGATATTTCAAATGGTTTTAATTCAAATTATTAAAACCTACTTGAGACGAAAGAATATTTCCATGAATACTGTTGTCTTGAATCTAGATCTGAAATCTGCGAACGGTTGTTGGGTAGTGTCATCCACATTCATTGAGAAATTAGGAGGTGCCATGTTATAATCAAACAAATGNCTGCGAACGGTTGTTGGGTAGTGTCATCCACATTCATTGAGAAATTAGGAGGTGCCATGTTATAATCAAACAAATCTCAGTAACCCTTGGGTGTTTATCACTTTTAATGACATCATAAGAAATGTTGCTTTGTTTGTAAGGGTGCCTGGCAAGCAACCAACTGCGCCCTTACAAACTTTGTTTGTTTTCTCGACAACCGTTTGCCTGAGAGAGTTTCACCAAGGCAACGTTTGTTTGTGCATTAATATACACGTGATTATGGCATCACAAAAAGCGATAAACACCCAAGGGTTACACAAATTTGTTGGATTGTAACATGGCACCCCTTATTTTCTCAGTTAATTTAGATGATATTACCCAACAACCATTGGCAGAATTTTACTTTCATCTCAGGTGTATTTTATAATTTTGAATTAAACCCGATTTAAATATCGATTTTCCATGGCACTTACATCCATAAATAATTACTACATGACATATGTCATGTAATGTTTTCTATATAATTTCACATAGGAAATCACCTTACAGCGTTTGTATCCATATCTCAGGATCATCCTGGATTAGTGTATGTATGTCGAATTACAACGTATACTTGAATATATGTTACGAACATTGTGAGTTAATGGCTCATAAAAAAGTGAGACAGAAAACATGATACGGCTCATAGCTTCAAGTTTTCACTGAGTAAGTTACGCGCTTTTAAATTTTATGGTTGCCTCATTAATTTATTTAAATGTGTTAGAATCTGGGGTGATATAAAAAAACTAAGGTGATAATTTTTATTTCATAAAATGTCTTAAACTATAGAAAATGTGTTTCGTAAACTCATCCTTCTTCATATATTATATTGAAGTTGTCAGATATGATCGCAAAGAAAAATTCTAACCTCAAATTTTCTTATGGTGTTGATGCTTAAAGTAAACCTCTACAATTTAATAACATTTTACATTAGGACGACTTCTTACTAGGCATTACAAAAACACCCATTTTTCTCCGTTGTTATTCATATCAATTATAAATGAAAATGATATAATTTATCGAAAGAATATAGTAATAATCCAAGTTAACAAAAAACGAGGCACTTTCATGCTAACAGAATTATAAAACGCTTGTGGTAGCTGGCATATTTATTAAAGAACCAAACACATCATATAAGGGTTGATTTTTCGAAGACTAATTCAAGAAGTCTCAAGAAAACGCGAAAAGACTATAGTAAATATTTCGATTTGTCACAAGCACGCTGACTTGTATGCCTTCATTAATATCATCTAAAGATCGAACTGCGTTGCACTATGTTTAAAAACACAATTTTTGAAGAAACAATTAAATGTGTCTGCGATATATTTACGTAAAAAAAAGAAAAAATTCCCATGCGAGAACTGAGTGGTTATTTCAAAATATCACGCATGCCGTAGGTATTTTTTTGAATCCCATTAACATCGTTGAAAAAGGTTTTTTCAGACTCCTTTATCTTAAAACAGACAACCCAAACACGAGCGAAGTTACAATAGAATGCTGCACTGAACCTCGTTACACACTTACCACCAATAAAATATAGTCATAGTTGAAAGTCTCATAGGTACACGCAGCTCGGTGAAGACATTGCACGCCAGTTGAGAACAGTGCGCGTACCGGCGATGGCGCACCTGACGCGTATTATAGTGTCGCCCTTACCTAACTCTCGTTTCTGAACCTCAGAAGCGAAAATAGCTCCAGCTAGGCTACTGCCATAAGTGCTGTTTGCAGAAAATGAATAAAAAAAATAGTACGTTACACGGAGTTTTGAAAAGATACATTCTTTCGCAGTTTTTGCAACTTAGTCTTTGTAATACTAAGGTTTAAAAAAATTAGTGTATTATCATTAAAACTAAAATCTACCGATGTTTTGTTACTCCTCTCAAATATCAAAATGCGTACAAATCGATAGCCCATTGTCACGGTAAATGGTAAATAAGGAAAAAATGGTGTATGGCACGCATGCATTCAAATGTGTTACTTCGTATGCTTTCGTTTCTTAAATCAAATCTCCTCAAACTCTCTTCTAAATAATTACATGCAAATATTAAATCAGCGAAATCGTGTTCAGTGAAGCGGCGATAATTAGTTGCTAGCAATTAGTGAACAAACATAAAACTTGGTTCCAGCGCAGTAATAGAAGTTACAGTACATAAATTCAAGCAACCTGAAACAACATGAATCAGTATTGTTCATCGCTCCTGTCTGCTGGATCCTGTTAGTTAGTTTGACTCCGTTTTTCGCTTCTCGGCCAGTAATGGTAGCTAACAACCTACTCACAACGCACACTGTGATCCTTTTCTCAGTACTATGGCACGCACCCGTCTAACGTTTAGTTTAAGTAAGTTAATTAATTTTCGAAGTGAATTTGTTTCGTGTTAAGCTTCGAGTTTTTCGTTAGTAAAATTATTTCGTATAATACAATAAAAGTGTGTATGTGTGTTTTTTAATGGCAGTAAGACTTCTAAGTTAGTAAAAACTTACTTTACCTCGCTCCTGAAACGCTAATGTTACGTCCATATATTCTGTATTGTTCCGTTGTATCCTGTCATAACGAACAAACCGCTATATCCGAAAAATCTGTTCTCAAATTTTGCATGTCAGTGGACAATAAAAAAATAAATTCTTATTAAGAATCTAACATACATGGTGATTTAATATAGTGCATTATAATAAAGTATACGATCTATGGAAAATAAAAGTATCATAATAACACGTAAATTAATATAGGCTTAATAACGAGTAATACAAAATATTAAAAAGTAATATAGTATAAACTCAAAAAATGTATTAAATACTAACATAAGACGATAAAATAAAATGTAACATGACACAAAACAATTAAAATAACAGACACATATATTTTTATATTGATTTTACCGGTGTAGACTATACATGATATTGTTTGTTCGCATTTAACTACGCACGTTCAAACCATAAGCTTATATAATTTATTTTATTGTGCGTAAACTATGAATGTCAGAAACAACTGTCTAGGTAACTGTTGTTTCCTTTTAGACGATATATCCAACGATAAAATATTGGACCTCTGTTCCCATTTGGAATTTCAAAGCTCACCCCCCGTGCCCGTATCCTTGGTATGTTCGGGGGAATGGAATGACTACCAATCGCTGATTCATAGAGGGTCTAGTTATCACAACTTTTTTTTGCAAACCCCCGGTGTCAGGTTGTTTTTCAGAAAAAGGAGTTATATGGGTGCTGTGAATCATCCTGGGAATATACACACATATAGTCATATACAGAATGTCACAGGATCATTGCGACAAACTTCTAGGGGGGATACGTACAGATCCGGAAATTTCGCGGATTCATTTGGGAACAAGCTAGACTGTACAGTCGTTTGTGTACTCGAGCCTCAGTAAGTTGTGTATTGGCTGATATTCCAGTTTTACCCCAGATCAGGTAGCATGGAATTTGGGAATCTTTTCCTTGCTGATTAGTTATTGGATCAACTTCGTCCAGGGCGCGGCTAACCAACTGCGATCCAATTGAAAATAAAGTCAAATGTATGTGTTTTTGAAGACTAGCTTGTCCTCAAATGAATTCGCGAAATTTCCGGGTCTCTAGTGATAGGTAATGTAATGAGGAACAACTTTCGTCAAAGAACTGATGTCTGGAGACCCTCCGTTCAGACGTAAGATGTATTTGTACGAACATTGTAATGCCTTACAGGTTGGCAGTTAGTATTGCACACAACAGGCGTCAGCTGCCTACCTCCCTCGAAACAGTGGTATTTGATTTAGTACAGTG
The DNA here is from genome assembly GCA_002778355.1 of Clitarchus hookeri. NCBI lineage: Eukaryota > Metazoa > Arthropoda > Insecta > Phasmatodea > Phasmatidae > Clitarchus > Clitarchus hookeri. The sequence continues at coordinate 12,726 of NQII01012411.1, forward strand.
GGGTTGGTGGTAATAATAAGTAGGTAGACGTTTGTACGTTGCAGTACTTTATTGACGGCTTCTTACACATTCCCATGTGTTAACCTAAAGCAGGTGTTCAAATTGGTGACCCTAGTTTGATTGCAGACGTTGCAAAGTCGGTGCATTGCCTTGCAGACCCTCTCGAAGATGCCAGGAGTGGTTTGAACCACGTTGCATGCCGCCTGTATTCGTTATACGAGAACGTCGTGGTTCTCCACGGGCGTAGAATACACACAACTCTTTATGTGGTCCCACAGGAATGAATCTACTGACGTGAGGTCGGGTGACCGTGCTGGCCATGGCACAGAGCCGTCTCTCCCAATCCAATTAACACCAAACGTGTCAGGAAGGTGTTGGCGAACATGTTGTTTGAAATCCGGTGGGGAGCTATCATGTTAAAACCACGTGTTGACTCTTACGTTTACCTGCACATATTCTAGCAGCTGGGGTAGCTAGTTTGCCAGAAAATTATGTTATGCCTGGCCATCTAAACGGGCTGGAAGGTCCAATGACTTGTTCGTGGGCGATGTCAGACCACACGCTCACTACGTTTTGTCTGAAGATAAAATAAACTATGCAAATTCTCTCTCGGCAATACACTGCTGCATAAACCACTGTTCGAACCACATACAAGGTTCGAAGTCAGGTGATCCAAGTGCCTGTCACTTTTGCACGTGTAATGGTTGTAGTCTGTGCTGACGGAGCACTCTCCACACGGAGATGTGGCTGACGTCCTAATCGTGAGCGATCGAACGTGTGCTTGTGGATGGGTTCGCCTGTACTCTGTTTATTACTTCATCTCACTCTGACGCCATCGTGCGGTGGAAGGAAGGTCCCATACTCGCGCAGTCGCTTATGTACTATCTGGAGTAATGCGTGATGTGGCTGCCGTATGTTGAGGAAGCGTTCCTGATGTGGTGAGGGAAAGACGTAACGAACTGCGCACAGCACATGCGGTTCAATGCTTCTCTCAGTCATTTTGATACTGCGTACCTCTTCGGGACAGAGGCGAAGCTCTGTAATCGGCCCTCATATTTCACATGCTATGGATGACTGCGTGATCGACAGCAAGCATGAGATAAGCGTGCCGCTGAATGCCTACCTCAGAAACGTGGGGAACTTTTTTACAGCGGTGGGGCCTGGTGCCTCAAAGGAACGTCTCAGGATATCCGTTTTCTGACAAAAGTTGTTCTTCGTTACGTACATATCACTCCTACAAGTTTGTCGCAATGATCCTGTGATAAGCTGTATATATATATATATTATTATATATACACTCCAGTAATTCTTTGTGCAATATTGGCATAACTAGGTTACAATAAACTTCACGTTATCACCTAGTCTTAAGAGTACAGATGTAAAACAGCCGCTTATACCGGGATATCCATCGGCACACGCCATAGAAATGGCGGTACTGGACAGCAACATGTCGGAACGCTGTTCACCGATCAGAGATGAGTAACTAACCTTCCAGCCGGTAGCGCAGCCAATAGGAAACCTCTCGCAGCACTCAGTAGTCGTTCCAGAACCTCACGAAGCCAGTCAGCGAATGGGCATACTCACATCGGAAGACTTGCCACGCCATTCCACTTCTGTATACTTTCCTATTCTGCGACATCTCTTTGTACAGATGGTTCACGATTAACCGAGCGCTTTTAAAACCAAGCATTGAAAAATGTTACTGTCCCTATCAGCATTTATGTTTACTGTCGCAATGACTGGCATGCGCCTAGTACAGTTGGTAAGGACGGAGGGAAAGTAATTACATGTCTTAAAATTTAATTTAAAGTGTTAGGTAAATATTTTTGAATACTTAGATTATTTATTCTGCTTTTTGTTATTTCGATGCCCATATATGTAGAAATGATCAAACTTGTAAAATTATAATAATTTTGCAGTTCTATTTGACCGATGCATGATTTAAGTGGTTAGACCCATCACGAGGTTAATTTCACACATGGTTGATGAATACACAATGCGCATATAAAAATATCTTAATTAGGGCTTCCAAAAGTGCTCAGTTTACCGTGAAGAGACTCTAGAATCGTTAGCACTATTAATTAGTCACAGTTAAATTATTATTTTCATTTGCATTGGGAAGATGCAAAATAGGGCATATATAAGAATCTAATCGATAGGTTTGTAAACGCAGAACTATTCGCCAACCATATGCAGCTCTCCTAATTATGATTAGAGAAGCACAAATAAATAATAATGGTTCATGAAGATTTCAAATTCGTATTTAAACGGCGATTATCGCTTCTTTATTATTAATAACTTTGGCTTAGAAAAACCCGCCATATATTTAATAATTTCACCACAAAAATATAGTATACAAAGAAGATTCACAAAAATATCGACATTCGCTCGAGTGTCAAATGTGTTTACAGTGTTACGATCGTGATCAATTATTTATTGGGTTGCTCCGTGTTTCTATGGCATGTTTGGAAAAAGTGATAGTGTGATATTTTGTCAAGCTGAAGTGAGATAAACAACTATGGATGACGAATAGGTCTACTTTTTAAACGCAATGCAAATACATAATATTTAAAAATCTTTAAAAAGCTTTCAAGAACCAAATTTGTTATGCTGAAACTAAAACTTTAAAAATGGTGACAAATAATTATTTTTTAATTAATAAATTTTAACATGGACATTTTTTCCCTGTGTATGAGGTTGTTTCCCAAAAATAATTCATTCCGTTTAACTGGTATATATATTTTTTAAATACGTAAACTAAATATGGCAATGAACACGATTTCGGTTATGACAAATTTACAGCCTGTTTCAAACAAGTAAAGAAAAATTTCTGTAAACATTGTCAAGATCATAAATGCCGATGTTTTGTTACAAACCAAACATAGGGTATTAATTTCTACATATAACATAGCAGCCTACAAGGAGATGTTAATTTCGTATGCATGTATGTGTCTTTATCCAAGTGTGTATTTGTGGAGTGAAATTAACGAGATAAAAAAACTTGCTATTTCACAATTAAACATTTACGCATAAGTGAAAATCATACCACTGTAGATATCAGCGTTCAACGGCACGAGAAACACATTTCGGATTGTTTTGACGCCGGCTAAAGAGTTGCGTTTATACTATTATGGGAATAGAGTGGGGAGCATACGCAATAAATTGACGCAAAATTAACTCGGACAAACCGACAGGAATTTGTCTTTTGACAACACTTTCATATCTTCCTGTACCAAATAAAGGAAAAAATGCCCAATGTAAAGATTTTGGCGAGAATACACGTCATTTTGCATAAACATTGCTTTGTGCTTATCAATTTTATCATCTTCTTCTTCCATAACGACAATTTGCGAAACGGTTTTACCTAAAATCATTTTTCATAGATTGTTTTTTCTCGAAATGTCTGAAATTTCTGTATTAAAAGCACTTTGTCTAAAATAATTTTACTTAAATGCCTTCTTCTTTAAAGTGTTTTCCTTGTGCCGTAGTACAAATAATATTGAAAATAATTTACAAAAAATATTTTTTCCAAATAATTATAAACCCAAAACTATGCAAGGCACAACTGAGTGATCAGTAAATGACATTGATATATGCAAAGCGTTACAATGAAAACTCCTTCTTGATTTACATAAAATTTATAAATTTATCACAAAACTTGAATAATACAATTTGTATGAAATTGAAATTAAAACATTATTAAAGGCCAGAGATGATTAAAAAACTATTATTAAACTGACTATATATGATTACTTGAGCAACTAGAAAGAAGGGAATCTGTTTAATCCCAGTAAAGTCTCCGTTTCATCAAAAAGGAGCATTCTTAATTTACAATTAAAATGATTAATATTTTGGCGGATATAGTCAAACGAACGACCCGTCAAAGTTCCAGCCAAATAAAAATNAAAATGATTAATATTTTGGCGGATATAGTCAAACGAACGACCCGTCAAAGTTCCAGCCAAATAAAAATGTTGCAGATTAAACACATTTCAAAACCTACACAAGACAGCCCAACGCGTGAGTCGTGGACACCAATATTACTTTAAAAGGATTAACTCTCGGGCAGCGAACAAGGCAAAGCACGACACATTAGAACAAAAATACACAGCGACACAAAGTTTCAGTTTAAACCGAGACAGAATTTAGACGGGCAACCAAAATCTCAATTTTGAAAAAACTCTAGCATTACTGCTCACCCAAGACAAACACAACTATGCCACACAAACACTAAAACAATTTTNAATTTTGAAAAAACTCTAGCATTACTGCTCACCCAAGACAAACACAACTATGCCACACAAACACTAAAACAATTTTAAAACAGCCATACTAGCACGCCAAATTTGTCCATGATTCGCCGTTTATTACGCTCTAATGCTCGGTGACTCAAACAAAAACACTTAATTAAAATGAGCCCCATCAAGGCTTCTACGTCCTACAGCACCACAAGCGCGGCAGAAAACCAATCAACCTTACCCATATCTTATTGTAGGAGATCTGAATTCGAAACTCATCGACTTGCACAGCAGAGTATCTAACACAAAGCAAAATATTACTTTCGCACTCGCAATCAAATAACTTTTAAATCTAAGCCCCAGACCGTCCCACACACTTCCCGACTCAAAGTGAATTTCAACCGGATGTAGTAGATATCCTGTTGACAAATATCCCCAACCCAATACTTGAATTGCGTCCCTTGGATGAGTTGTACTCCGACCACTGGCCTGTTTTCTGTAAAATTAACACCAGTTTAGTAAAACATCCAGACACAATACTAGGTAAATTTCCGCTAACAAACTGGGATATCTTTAAAACAGATCTA
>NQII01012412.1:0-23083 GCA_002778355.1 Clitarchus hookeri
AAAAATATTTTAAAGTAATATAAAACTTTTGGACAATAGGAGATTGGCTTTAAAATCATGATAAGTAGTGATAGGTTGTGACTTAAAAAATTGAGACAAGTCGAACTAACAAAGATTGACTTGTCATTCGAGTTTCACGTTGCTAAATTGCTAAAGTTGTGCCGGAACGAAAACATTAACTCGGCTAACTGCGTTGTTGTTGGAAATGTTCCGTTGTGATCAAACTTGAAGACACATGACATACCACTTCCTCTTGCTGCCTGCATGGCACCGCCGCTCTAGAAGACAGATAACACGGCCGGAAACGTCAAGGCCAACAGAAACAGTCTCAGCACTACACAATAAGTACAACCATACAACGTATTTAAAAATGAAAAATCTCTTTATCGCATGGTACATCACACCTTCAGTAGAAATACGCGCATAATTGGTACACATAACATTGTTTTTCTCATGTAATTACTAGGGATAGGTCCAATCCTACTTTTCTCGAATCCGAATCCTAAATATTCCTTCGAATCAGAATCTTGTTCCTTACCCCAAAAAATATGCATCCGCCAACACAATAATAACTATTTGGGGAATACAACCAATTAAATAAGTTTTTACTCATGAAAACCAATTACAATGCCATTTGTGTTACCTTTATATAACATAATTTTTTTAACATAGAGCGATTTAGGCGAACTAGTTTGTGTTTAGGAACGCAAACATCATAACATGCACATTTTTATAGTGACTTTTAGTCTCCAATATATCCCCAACAAATTTACATACAGATTAAGATACTAGCTCTTTACACAAATGAATATACAAACTTCCACACACATCACTAATTTCAAAGATCGCACACATACTGGAAACGAACAAATATAGATACGGAAGACGAATTCTTCATGCAGAAAATAGAAATCGATACTTTTATCTGGAAGTATTGTTTTCTATACTATCAACTTTGACTTTGGAAAACGACAACTAATAAACACCTGCGGCGAACACACCAAACATCCTCTCTTCTTCTCAATGTCAATACTAATTTCAAATGCAGTAAATTCCATTTTGTATATCTTAGTAGTTTTGAATTCGTAAATTAAAATTTTATTTTCGAAAATTTGTAAAAGATCAGCATCTTTGGTTTAACGACTTTTGGAGACCATACTACAGAATATTGTTTTTGTTTTGCTGTTTGCAGATTTTAGAAAACAAAATAAAATGGCTGCANTTTGGAGACCATACTACAGAATATTGTTTTTGTTTTGCTGTTTGCAGATTTTAGAAAACAAAATAAAATGGCTGCAGCAGCATACTCAATCTATTTTGGTCTGTAATTGAGAGAGTATAATGTATTATTATAAGTACTGGTATCACAATCTTTACAAGACCTTTGCTCTCCATGAGCTCTGGTACTACTTTTGGTGCTTGTGTGAATAATTTTGGACATGTGTGAGTGAAGTTGCATGGACAGTGTCTCAAGTTTTCTGACCAGGTGAAGGTAAACTATTACAGTAAAACCTCTATATAGTGAACCTCTTTATAACAAAATTTGTGTTTGGTCCGGTCAAAACTGCATATGATACAATGCCTTTTCAACTCTTCTTAACAAATTATTTTTCCCTCAAGCACAAAACCTTTTTACAGCAAAGACAGAAAAGTCTGAGTATATACTTTCCTTTTATATTTCTCCTTTTTAACCATAATGTTGCTCCAAACAAAATTAGCGGCACATTTTTTCTATGACAATGGTAATTTCTTAATAGTAGACATAATGGTTTACCTTATAACGGTTCAAAATAAATACAATTAAATACTTTTCTTATATAAATTAATACAAAAGAACCAAAACAAACAAATCAATTTCAACAGCAATTAGAATTTAAACTAACTGCAAAAATAAAAAATAAACATTGTAAATCACTTGTATAAAGAACCCCTCTAACACACACATAAAAATTTGGTCTATTCAATTTTGTTATTCAGAAGTTCTACTAAAGGTATGTAATGCACATTGAGAAAATAAAAAAAAATAATTGTGTACATTCCAAAATTAGCAAAAAGGACAGATCGTAATCATTTTCAATGCTACTGAGGTTATGTTTACTTTTTCACTCAAAAACTTTTACTCAAATCTTTTTGCTTAAAACTTGAATATTTTGAATTTTAAGTATTTAAAGAATAATTGTTATTGGTAGAAACATCAGGGTTGGAAAAAAGTGAACTTTTTGTGTGACTATTAATATGGGGATAGTGTTATACCCATGTGCATTCGAAACATATTTACATTTATGTTGCAAACTCAATTTTAACTCAATAATTTTATTCAACAACTCAATTATAATAAAACTTGACTCGACTCGAAGTTATGCAAATCAAACTCGCCCATTAGTAATGATAAGCAATAATGACATAGAATGCAGACACTATTAGTGAAACCTTTTCAGCCTGGTGAAAACTATTAATTTGCATGTGCTCCTTTTCATCATGTTAGCACATGCATCTTCTGGTGTTGTCAGAATATTTTACTGGCAGTTAATAATAATTTTTGTATTTCCTTTCATTAAGTATACTTGATTGTAGGTGCCTTTTCAGTGCATCTTATTACGGAAATTGTAATATTATCGGCACGTTTAAACTGCTTTGTAAAATGGTTTGGTCCGCCATTTTCCGTAACGGTTGTGATGTGAACACTTATGATGAACATGAATAAGTAGCTAAGAAAGTTTGCACTAGAGCCTTTCCAGTGTTAGGCTATTGTAATGGACTCTCTATGTACAGAAAACGCACGTAGAAATAAACGGTATCCAGCAAAAATGTTCAGTGGTCTTGACAAAATTCCTACATAAATATTAATAGAAAGAATCAGTTTTCATCATTTCTCAAATAGTGTATTAATCGAAAAATCATTATCCCGTAACATAACACATCATGTAAGAATTGTTTTTGAGCTGATTGTTTATGCAGATGTCTAATTACTGGGTGAGAAATACTTTAAGCGCACTGCTATCCAGTTCAGCTGATGCTTAGGAGTCAGACAGTCAGAAACATCCTTGCTTTCTCCCCTTACATGCCTGACAAGAGAGGAAGTGGTTACCTAGCAACCAGAGTGACATCCTCTCATCTCCTCTCAGTGTCTTTTTCTTAGATGCACATCTTTCTTCCTTCCTTCACATGCAAGCAAGAGGTAGCTGTTACCTAGCAAAAGAAAACTGCATCACCGTCTCTCTCTCTCAGCCACGAGCATACGTCCTCCCCGTACCTGCCTGACGACAGGTTGATTGGTTGAGTACATGAAGCATTAAATAAAACTTATCATTACATCCCAATTCTTAAGAACGCACAGTTACCCTGTGAAAACGTACCACACGACTTAACAATAAAATGCTGTGCAAACATGACCTTTAACAAGGTCACGGCAGTCCTGGAGTATGCGACAGTAATATGCTACAGCAATGAGCCGTTCTTACACTGCGACAGAAGTGCCGCCACGCGCATCATTTTTGGATTCGCTTCTCTGTAGGATGGCCTGCTCCTTGGCCAACTCGGCTCCCCACCTGTTTTATCCCCTCATTTCCCTTCCTTGTACGTCAGCTTTTTTTGATTCAGGGGAGGTAAATTTTTTCTAGATTCTGGTTTTGGACGCCTGCCTAAATTGTTCTTTCGGCCTAACTAATTTCTTACTTCTCTGTATAGTTCCTGTTGCTACCGTGCTACCAGACTTACGCAATGGGTGTAGTCTGTAAGTAATCCAATTGTCGTCGTGGATTATTTATTCGATGGAGCTATGGTCAGGTTCTACGGACTGCCTCAATCTATTCACTATTTTAAAGCAATATTTTATTTCATATTTTTACTTGTATTTTCACGTAAAGGCTTTACTGGGCCTGAAGCGCTGCCCTCCTTTAGTCAAATTGCTCCACTAAAGCTTCAAAATGCGTCAACATAATCCACGACATCATCTTACATAGGAAATGGCCTGGGACCGTAAATTCTGCATGCCAGAGCCATTTGGCAGCAAGTCTTGAAGCATTGATCCGCTGTCTCAAGCGCTCAGCCTGTCAGTTATAGTGTGGCCTTGACCTTCACACACTGCAAGAGCCAAAAGCAAATAACGTAGTGTGCATTTCACACTTGTTCCTTTTTAATCATGATGTAGCCAATTAATGCATATTTTGAGTAACTATGTTGTTATGTAGATTAGTTTATTAGTGCACCAAGATTTATTTTATAGTGAAGTAGTGAAAGTGTTAATCATGTTGCTGCATTAGTGTAGGTTCTTCGCATCCATATATAGGTCAGTGTTTCTACGTGAGAAGTTTTCATTCCCTGCATTTCACGATAAAAGATTAGTAATTTAATTTTGACCTTTCGCAGAGTTCAAAGTTTCCAAGTTTTGAGGTTGGTGTTTTTCGTGACCTGTTCTACTGCCTCAGCATGCCCATTGCTAAATTTTGTTTTCTGCTGTCCCCCTTTATTTGCTACTAGTTTTAGCTTCTTGGCATTTTTCAACATGCACTTTGGCTCAATGTCTATTTCTGCAGTTATGAAATTTAACAAAATAATAATTTCAAGTGCCTACTTGATGAACTCAAGGTGAAGCATTTCGGTTTCAAGTTGGCTTGATAATTACAGGTCTGCAACAATCTCGCCTAATACATTTTGAAAATCAAATCAATATTTTTATTAAACCATATTTTTACTGTTATGTTGTTCTAATATTAAACCACGATTATAAAATTTTATTCATTAAATTTTTAATTTTTTTTTCCATATTTCATTAATGTATGTTGACACCAACATCTTTTGTAAACTTTAAATTTTAAATTAAAAATATATTGAGAGATTCAACGTCTCATGAATGTCATTTATTTTTAAACTAAACCCCCGGTAATGCTATTGCCAGGGTTGCTACTAATAATTGAACAAAAATCCTTAAAAATTAAAAGGCACATGTCCTTTAAATTAACTCACCTTGAAATTTAATAATTATGCTCATAAAATATTGAACACTCCAAGAATGCTTACTATATTCACAATGTTAAAATAAAAAACTGGCAAATAAACATCACTGCAAGTAGAAAAGTAGGAGAATTTACTATGATTCACAAATTAGACAAGAAGAGTACATTTATATTTGCAAGATTTTATCTAGCAGTAACTTGTAAGTGGATTGCCTTTTTTAAAAATATGAATGGTGGGGGTGTTAACAACCAGCTATCATACAGTGGTCACATCTTAGTTTTTTGAGAAAAAATACTGGTAAATTACACTTTTGTTACAAATTATTTTATAGAATAGGCCTACGCTTTGTTTAAGACTAATATTGCCCCTTTGATATAAGTACTCCAAATCGATACATTATTCAATTCACAAAATTTGTTTTTAAAACAACACAACATTGGGATATTAAAATACAAGTCATTATAATAACTGCTTCTGAAGTCATTAAAGTTTATGTTTGCACTTCACTACTGTTTTATTTACAGTCACATAATACTTGCATAGTTTTTTAAGCAGTAAATTTTTTGGTTTATCATGTCAAATTCCGTGGAATTATTAGCATCTACTTTCCATGAATTGCAAACATGTTGGTTTCAAAACAATGTGATGCAATCATAACCTTATCACGTGGGAAGGTAATGAGTATAACATGGCAATTTTCTACTTATTAAGCATATTTATTGATATTTTTCACATCAAAATGTAGCAAAGCGTATCAATTTTATGTTTCCCGTAAACTTTCCTCAACTTTCAAAACTGTAAAATGTCAAAAAAACCAAACACTATTTGAGGGAATGTATACACACACATTCCTAATAATAAATAAAGAAATTTTTCTGGTGTTACGACAAGATTCTGGTAGGGATGTCACACTCGATTCCATGATATCTCGATACACTCGATTCTTGTAGAATCGTATAATCGAGAATCAGAAACCCAAGAATTAAAGCAATAAATACCAATTACTGCAAATACATAACCTATCACCTCTCAAAAACAGTTTAAAATTACTTGATTTATGGCAGTAATTGAATCACTCTTTTGGAAAATTAATTGTGCGTGAAAATATGAGATGCTGAATTAATCTGAAAATAAAACTGTACTGGCAGTGTTCAAATTTGCCATTTTGTATATTAGTATTTAGTAGCTTCAGTTAGGTCGCGATTTGGTAGTTTTGTTCTTAGCAAGTTTCGTTACATTGTAATGACGCAATATATTAATTATTGGAATACGTGGTTCATTTTCTATTGTTTAACGGGGCTTCGTAATATTTTATCGATATTTGAAATAAAAGCAGTGGGGATTCGTTTATCGTGGTATAATGTTTATCGGGCATCCGGTAGTCGTTTCACAAAATCTTAGTTTTTGTTACACGTCTGCATTAGTCATAGAAGCTTTCTAAACTGCATCAACAGTTTGTGTTCTAGGAGGTTTGGATTATATTTTACCTACGACGCAGTTCGGAAAACGTGGGAAGAGCGTGCTTGACAAACGCTATTCCCATATTTGTTTACGTTTAATACTCTGGTGAGAGGAGGACGGTTACGAATGCAGCGACTAATACCCCGTGTGCATATTGCCGGCCGGCAGTCGACACTCAGTGCTCCAGCAGTAGACAACCGGCGAGCAGCCGATAAACAGGACTCGCCGAGGCCGCGTCGGGCATGGCATATCATCCCCACACCGGCTAACTTGATCTTGCTCTTTTATTTCTCCGCTGATGTGGGAGCTCGATAAGGTGCCCAGTGCCGGCCTGCAGGTGGTAAGCCAGAATCAACCGCATTACTAACTGCCTCCGATGCTTTCATAGCTTGGTGCTACCTGGCCAGACTGACCCTGTATACTGACTTAAAGATAGGGGTGAACCTGCATGAAACTAGACAGTTAAGGCCTATCAGGGTTCTCTGCCCGAATCCGTTTAAAAGCCCTCGTAGACTAGGTGACGTGCCAAGAACCCGGACATACTGCATCAAGCTTTTTTTTTTTAGGTTATATACTATGTATATAGAAACTCTTTTAGTCAATTTATACTTGACATGCGCAATGCCGCAAGGGCGGAGATACATTCCGTACTTAACAGTTTCTTAATTACTCTTTCTCGCTACATGGTTGCAGATTTTTTACCTCTATTTACAAGTATTAAAGAAAACATTGCCGATTAAGTAATGATTTGCAATATTGCAGAATACAAAAAAAAATTGTGTTGATTTTTGTTTGATTTGATGAATTGTTATCTTCGTGTAACGAATTTACATTTTTGACACACCCCAAATTACTTTTTCTTTATGTTCCTACCGATGGCTCAAATTAGGTAGGAATCTCGATTGTAGTTCAAATTAAAACACAGAAGTTGAAAATTTTGACGCCGGCACTATGTTACAATCGGATCTATGCCTCCAACTTTTCGGCATGAAAGAAAAAACTGTGACATCGCCTTTAAATCAATTAATCCATTTTATGACACAGAAATGATAAAATCCGTAAAAACGGCAACCGTACTATGTGTTATAATTCCTTTAGGTCTTTTAACCTCCTGCCACTTTTGCTCAGCACGCAAATGATACATACTCTCTCATTAACTTTTTGGGTAGCAGGTAGTCGGTAAATAAAGAGTGGCAGACAAGTATCCATCACTCAAAATAGTTACACCTATCATCGCTGTAATATTCCGAAGCAAATGGTTGGTTACCCTGAAAATGCTAAAAGATATATATTTCTAATTGGCAATTTTTATTTTTCAAGATGTTTTCCTTTGGATTTTAAGGAAGTTTTTTCTTCTAAAGTTTGTGTTTAATCAAATCTGATGGCATAAAAACATCATCAATTTTAATCAAAAAATTAGTTTAACTCAACAGGCACCATCTTCCGAATAAAATGATAACCCCAGAAGTGTGAAGTTAACCTCTTCTTGTTGGCAAACAAATATTTTAACATTGAGTGTCTTGTAAGTACAACATCCAAGTGTGAAGTTCATATTCAGTGACTTCTTGTAGGGCGATAGGTCGATTTATATTAATTAATTTCAATGCAAACACGTCTTCTGAATAAACTGATATCCTGGAAGAGCCAATTCAATACCTTCATTGTCCCTAAATAATAAGTAAGCACCGAGCCCAAGCACTGCATAACTCTTGACAGGCACAAGTGTACAGGAAAATCAGAGGATGTGGTTTTAAATACATAGTCATTGTAAACTATGAATAAATACATTTTAATTGCCTTATTTATTCATTTCTATCTCAAATTCACACTTTTTTAAAAGATAAATATTATTTATCACTTTAATAGGCAGAAGTTTATCATGCAGGCACGGTGTCACCAAAAAGTGTAGATATGCTACCTGGAATGAGTAGCTACTGCTGTCCTCTGTAATACTAGGCAGAGCCCAGCCGTGCGCTTGTTTCCGCCCTTACACGGCTGGCGGCTGGGAGACAGAAGCCTAGCAACTAGCGTGACATTCCCGTGATTTCATTCTAATTGCCAACATGGAGAGAAGAAGGGAATGATAATATTTGCTTCCAAAAGCACAATATTATCAATGTTAGAGTGAAATATCTTTGTTTCGATGAAAGTCTATTTCTATCGGACGCAAAATTAAATTTCTAACTTCCTTCAGAATAAAATTTTCCACTGAAGTGGTGGTTTAACCTGTGGCCTCCTATGTAATCCAAATTTTTTCCCACAATTTCCCCCAAAAAACTAGGTACGACTTCAAACCAATGGTGTCTTAGACTCAAGTAAATACAGCAAGTTATGAGGTGTCATATGTAATAGAGACAAGGAGGGAATAACGAGAAGGTGACAAAAGATGATGGTTCTTACACGTGTTGGAAATATTTTGGAAGAAGCAACTGCAACTGGCACTACCATTGAAATGTGGTGTGAATTAGACTGTCAGGTGCAGTATTATTTGAAGTTAAAGTCGGAACTGCATAATGACAGCCGACAATGGTAAATAAATTAGATATTGTTAAAGTGAATTATTATCATACCAGAATTCTCTCCAAAGCATCATAAACTCCCTTCATGGACATTCTGTGCTTTTTGAATTCAGTTATGTGCCTGGAAGTCAATAATTAGACTACGAAATATAGTGAGTCAGATCTAACAGCGGCACTGCACATGCAACCATTGTCAACTTGAAGATTAAAAATTAGATTAAACTATATTCAATTGACAACTGAGAAAAAACACTAGTTGTTTGCCACTCACTTAAAAATGCACACAATGAAGACTAAAAATTAATGTTACACAAAACATTTTACACTAAAACAGACTGAACCATTAGAATGACACACCTTCTAAATTTGAACTGTACTGCAATATGTAGTTGCAGGAAATTTTTTTTTTTTTATCGAAGAGCAGCTTTTATTCTTTGATTGAAACATAAATATTGTCAAAGGCTTCTGCAGATTTCCCTGTTGATTACACTACCTTTACAATCACAAATAATTTGAAACACCAAGCACACAACTTATTACTTTAATTTACTTGTACTTGATGACAATCGCTCAGAACAAAAACTTTGTACCTTGTGGCTATTCTTTTTGACAATCAATTTCCTTTAGTTTTCCATTCACTGGAAGCAGTATGTCGACAAGCATTTTGTTTGTCAGATCAAGATAACCCCAGGCCTCTTAGGTCATACACATATTGCTTTGGCTTTTGAGTAAGAGTTGAAGTGGTAATTATCTGGAGAGCAGATTTTGGGTGGGCATTACTAGTATGGAAGGTTCACAAATCTTTCTTACTTACAAAACAAAATACATCAAAATATTTGGAGTTTTCATACCAAAAAATTTACGTATAAAATTTAAGTTGTTATAGATGATGAAATATCTTTTAAACATAATTAGATATGGGAAATCTTTCAAAAGGCAAAAATGGCTTCAAATAATATACATTAATATGTACAGTGGTTATAAGATAGCAAAATAATTTCACACACATTTTTTCAATTTTGATTTGTGTACACAGCTGGACAAAAACATTTACTACCTGCCATGAGACATATGCTACATCAAGTATATATACTGTTAACACACGAGCGCACCTAAAGGTGTTCATTTGGCTTCACAGGGATTATACACTGTATTTGGCTTTGGCCATTTTGATCATGAAACATGTAATTCACAACAAGCTGAAATAATGGTAGAATGGAACATACCTAATGAGCCAACTGGAAATCGTAATTTTAAAATATCCTACTATTTCTGTAGTTGTCATCTGTCTCCCTCTTGCTTAAGCACACACTTCTATTGTTCGCTACCTCCCCTCTTCTAGTCAGCCATCAATCATGGCAGAGATGGGGAGGGACGAGGCAGAAGTACATTGGAAGAGGAGAAAGAGATACAACACATTTATATAAAATTCTTTTAGGTGTAGGATGGAAAATTAAACAGAAAGTTGTTGGTACTATAAAAGAGAATATTATTCTGGTATTCAAAATGGAGTACAAAAGCGCATCATAAAATTTATTGCAATAAACAATGTGTCACTACAGTCCATACTCCTTATGTCACAATTCCACAGTGTTTTTTACTGGTCACAAAAACACAGACCTGGATGTACAACTTACATTCTTACTCAGATGTTTATCATGGTTACTCAGCTCTTCATTCTGGTTACTCAGTTCTTCATTCTGGTTACTCAGCTCTTCATTCTGGTTACTCAGCTCTTCATTCTGGTTAATCAGAAGCTGCATCTGAAAACAAACCACTTGGTGAGCAGGTGTACACTCACCAGATGACATAACATATTTTGGCATTCATAGGAAGCACATTACAAAAAAAAAAAAAAATGAATACAAAAAGTGGGATGTGGCTTATTTTACGAGATATTATCATTTTAAAACGATTTTCTCCCCCAAAACATGTCCATAAATTTGTTAACATACAGTACGCTTTAATATTTTAACTTAGTTTCTAAGAAAGTCAAAAAATAATAAGAACAAATTAATAGCTCATCACTCTGTGTATAAACAAAAAACTTTGCACATGGGCCACGAATAATATAAACAAACAAGCTCGCTTGGCACAGACACTAGAAAAGTGGAACCGCGTTATTGAGAGTATGGACTATAGCGTCACGTCCACCATTGCAATAGTATTTTAATGCACCGTCTTTTGCCCCATCATTTTAAAGGTACTTTAATTTTGTTTATAACGCAAGTCTGTCAATGACGCCTTCACTATAGCGATACAAACACTTGTAAACTCGTATTTTTCAAATGTTCAAACACATCGCATGGCACGTGACATCCACCCATTTGCCATGCCAGAGCCAGCCTTTGTTATTCTGTGTCGCGTGGCGTAACACACATCAGATGAATAAGCATGCCGCCGCAGAGTTTCATCATTGCAGAAGCTCAGAGCTGGGGTAAGTACAAATCCCTTTAAGGGACTCTCGACCACCCAATTGGTGATATCTTTTACTGGCAGCTGGTTAGGAAAGGTAAGCCCCTTCGCCCTCTGCCCCATATCCAACAGTGCTTGCGGCAGTTTCCCACCGCAGCTACTTGTTGTCCACAAGGTTTCTCCAGTAGACGGGTTGTCAATATTGACCTCACTTTCCCTGCCTGCAGGGGGACGACGAGCAGGGAGAGTTTGAAAGACGCGAGTAGCAAACTCAGACTTAAATTTTCCTTTTTTTTATTTTTATAACATTAAAACAGAAATTTAGAATATTGCACGGCTTTTAAATTTGCCACCAACAAACCCACGAGTAGACTCGATGATGGTTAAGTAATATAAATATATGGTAATTTGGGTTTAATTGCCAGAAGAGTCGTTAAAAACGCGGTGACGTTGTGAAGGCGTGGTCTGGGAATAGGAATATTGTATAAATAATTAAATTGATCCACAACCAGTTACTGAGGGTAACAGGTTTTTAAAAACGTGACTGGCAGGCGCTCTTGGCTAAAATAAAGTAAAGAAACTGTATTGAAGTTTTTTAAATGACATATATTGTACTTGGTTACGAAGTTAATTGTTTTGTGTTACATTTCTACCTCATGTATGCATGCTATCTAACGAGTGATAGAAGTTGGTTAAATACTTCGTTTTAAGCGGTTTTATTCACACGTAAAGGCGTTGAGGGTGCATATTTAATACTTTAAAACAATTATTTAAATTATTAGTACAGTATTTCGGCGAAAAAGGCTTTAGTTTTGTAAAGGAGCATGAGAAGAGGGGCGTGAGGGTTATGTAGCGAGGTATAGCGAGGAGGTGTACGAAGGGGAGAGATATTATCAGAAGTGGAGATAGTAGAGGTCAAGAAAGGTGAGGGGTATGTTGGATGTAGGCTGGAAGGGGGTGGAGGTGCATGGCACATAGTGTTGAATGTAGGAGGGGCGGCAAGATGCTATCCACCTACCGCTACTATGTTGTGGGGGTGGAAAAAATCTGCCGCCAACCGCTTCTCCACGTGCCAGGGGTGCAAGGGGAAAAGCATGATTGCGTTGAACAGTTGCTAGACAATGTTACATTGCTTATGATGGTTCCTGAATTTTTTGCATCATATGATGAGCGGATTTAAATCGAGAGCGTAGCTTTGTGTGTTACTGTTTTGTAAACCTTAGTTCTGTTTAAATTATGTAATGTGCTAATAAAAGAAAAACAGTAGACATTGCAACAAAGTTCAAAATCATATGCGAGGTTTTCAAATGTACGTGGATTAAATAAACACAGTTTTAGTGTAGTTCATTATAAAAAAATGCAACAATATTTGTGATTTTAGTATTTCCCGAACCAGTATGAACAGACACACAATTATTGCATTTAGTTCTTTCAATCAAGTTAAAACTGAATTTTATTTCCATACAAACAAAATTTTCCACTGAATCATCTAAAAAAAAACTCTTAAGAAGAACCGCAAAATAAACACATCTCACGAAAGACGTTTAAATAGAGTTCTTCACAACACCAATAAAATAAACATTCATAACTAGTATATTGTTTGGTCGTAACAAAAATAAAACATATTCGGAATGGCATCCAGCTTTAGCAGCCTACATACTGGTGTTGTGAATACTGTTGAGTTGAGCAGAAATATTAATACAGCATGCATGCAATTAGGAAGTACAATCTATGAGATTTTATTACAAATGTATAAGCCAGTGAATTCTGCACAGTAAAAATTGTGGAAAAATAAAGGTAATGTAAACTTTGTGCTTAAGTAAGAAAACAATTTGTAAAATATAACTGTAATTCACACTTTTCTATAGTAAAACAAGTTAAAATCATAAGTTTTTCATTTGTTGTAAATTNGTAAAATATAACTGTAATTCACACTTTTCTATAGTAAAACAAGTTAAAATCATAAGTTTTTCATTTGTTGTAAATTTCTGTTTTCAATTTAGACGTTTGCATTTCCTTTAAAATATTATTCCTGATTGACCAAATATTTTTCTAACCTATTATTTAGCTACACTTGTTTACGTTTGAACAGATACGTGTCTTGTCTGCGGGTTGGAACAGAACCAGAAAGTAACATCTCTTCATTGAGCCAGCCCTTCCCATTACAAAAATTTACAGTGTCTACACATGGCNCATAAGTTTTTCATTTGTTGTAAATGTCTGTTTTCAATTTTCATGTTTGCATTTCCTTCAAAATATTATTCCAGATTGTCTAAATATTTTTCTAACCTATTATTTAGCTACACTTGTTTACGTTTGAACAGATACGTGTCTTGTCTGCGGGTTGAAACAGAACCAGAAAGTAACATCTCTTCATTGAGCCAGCCCTTCCCATTACAAAAATTTACAGTGTCTACACATGGCNAACAGAACCAGAAAGTAACATCTCTTCATTGAGCCAGCCCTTCCCATTACAAAAATTTACAGTGTCTACACATGGCACAAGAGAACGTGTATTGTTGACAAGCTGTTTGCTTTGTGGGCATGAAAGAGAGAGAAGTAAGGTGTGGCGAGCGAAGAGAGTAGATAGGAGGGATGGGAGGAGAAAGGATGCGGTCAGAGGAGCGCNAGAGAAGTAAGGTGTGGCGAGCGAAGAGAGTAGATAGGAGGGATGGGAGGAGAAAGGATGCGGTCAGAGGAGCGCTGCAGGGGGAGGAGTTGCGGGTAGAGAGGCAGGAGACCGGTGTAGAAGGGGAAGCAGTTAGTGGTGCAAGATACAGAAGGAGAAAGAAAATAGAGCAGAGGGGCGAGAGACAGAAGTAGATGGTCAGGGGGAGAGGGAAATAGGGAAGGATGTTCAGTGATCTCCAGGCTTTGTGTGTGTGAGACAAGGAGAGAGAAACAATTAGTAAAGTAGCCCGCTGATTGGTAGGCAACTAACTCCTTCCCGCCTCTTATACAAACTTGAAGGAGGGGAAGAAGAATGGAGGAGGAAGTAAGGTAGCGTCTGCCGGTAGTTACATAATGCTCCTGTCAGTAGTCACAATTTTTTTTTGTATTGTCACTGCATACACGTAGTTTACAGCGGGAAAGGGAGTAAACAAGTGACACGTGGGCGACACTGATAAGCGAAAGAGACAAGAAAGGAGCGGGCGGCGTTGTGATGAGAGGGGGTGTGACAAGGTCAAAGTCCTCATTCTTGCAGCTACTCAAACTCTATGTTCTGTCTGACAGAACACTACTCTGTTGCCTCTTTTCAGCAGACAGAGGCCAGCTGGAGAACAGCTGGCGTGGCTCAGACACACACTACATAAAAATAATTAGATAGACGTCACCATTGTTTGCTGTTGCCATGCTTGTTGGCCTCCACACTAGCACGATGAGGCCCGGCAATATTTACGAAAACACAAAAATTCAGTGCAGTCTATACTTTAAATACTATTAATTATCCCTAATTGTTTTTATCAAAAATTTCTGGTGCGGTTTATACACTTCAAAACACCGTTATTTAATATCACTTTTGTTGCAACAAATGTCAACTGACATTTATCCTGTCTCTCTGGAAATCCTAAGCCCATCAATTGACATGTTTCAACTTAACATTGCTTTAAATTTATTTACACACTAGCGTACCCTGCTACGCTAGGGCGTATTAAATTTTTTGTTTTCCTTTTTCAAAAAATGAGGGGGGTCAAAAAGTTGTATTTTTGTTAGCGATTCACAAATATAATTACATGAACTAGCAATTACATTGGTTTGCTTGGTAAATAGGTACTTCAATTTCGTGATATTTTCACGTTTCATGTAAAATTCGCAGCAAACTGTCTTCTCTCAATAAGTGCCTTCTTATCATTATTTCTGTTTGTACTTCTGCTCTAAGGTTTAGAATATACTTATATTATACTATGGCATCTGTAAAAATATTTTATGCCACTCGTAAAAGTGTTTAAACTAGCAATACTCATTTGCAGCTGAGTGTCTTTTTATTAATTTTTATTAATATCATACAAATAGTGTCTTTTTTTTCCCCCAGGCACAAATAGTTTCTTCCAATTTCAAAATCTGAAAATTCGGAACCATGGCTAGTAAAAGGAAGACAAGATTGGCAACTTCAACTCACATGAGTAACTTCATTGGAACTGGTCGAGAAATGCTGCCTTCCGAACTCCCAACTCTGCGTGATGTTCTAAGATATGGGCCTTCTGCTAAGAGAACAGAGTGTAGAGAATGTCACAAATTACCCAGCAGCCACTCTTGCAAAGGACAATTATCCAAAAGTGCTTGAACAGTGTAAGCAAGCAAACAGTTGTTTTGTGGTGCCAATTTTAAATTCAAGAGTCACAGTCCTGAAGAAGATAGAAGAAAACTGGGAAAAGGCCAAAAACATATCACTTGGCAGAGGAAAACTGGAAGTGAAAGAGGCTTTCATAGCAACGTTAGACAAGCTCTTTGACATCCTCAATTGCAAGTGTGAGATTAAGCTATGTCCAGAATTTGAGGGTCCATGTCCAGGTGGTGCCGACTGTAAACATGAAGTGCACATCTCCTGCTCTTGTTCTAAGGATATGAAGATCCCTGTCAAAGAACTAGTGTTTATTAATAGTCAAAGAGAGAAGGTTGGATCTGTTGGACAGCATCAAATTGGATTACCAGATCTACCTGAGCACAGAAGACAAATTAAAAAGCAGAAGAGGCAAGAAGATGAATTAAGAAGAATTTATGAATATAAGCTGAAAAGGAAGGAAGAATTAACATTACAACCAGATGAAGTTCTTTTCTCTGACGAAGATGAAGAGCCAACTGATGTTACAGATGAAGAATCTGAAGATCCTTTGCAGATTCCATGTGATGATTCTGATGTACCTTCTACTTCAAGTACAAGTCAATATAATACATTACAATTGCGCAATGTTGCATTGCAAAGTATTATGTATGGTGTCGGTCTACGTGCTACAGCTGCCATTACAATAGCTGCATTTTTGGATGCTGGATTAATTACTGAAGGAGACAGGAGACTTGTGATTGATCACAATAAAGTAAAAAGGGCACAAGAAAATGTCATGAAAGCACTTAATGAAGAATTTCATGCTCGATGCAGGACAGGCAATATTGAATGTATCTTCTTTGATGGACGCCAAGATTTCACTAAAGTTCTGTTGCAGGAAGATAACTCAAGTCATAAGTTTCCAAGTATTGTGAAAAAGAGCATTACACTGTTTGCAATGAACCAGGTGGAAGGTACCATTGCCATTTTACTCCAGAGAAAGACTTAACGAAAAGGAAACCTGCTGAAGTTATTACTAACCATCTTGTGGATTTTTTTTTAAAGAAAAACAGTATTGATAAAAGTGACTCAACGAATGTTAACACTGGTTGGGAAGGAGGGGTCATGCATTGGGTTGAGGCAAAGCTGAATCGTAAACTCATCTGGTTGGTTTGTGCTCTTCATACTAATGAGCTACCTTTGCAGCATTTGATCACCGAGTTGGATGAAAAAACTTTGTCTAACAACAAGTGGAGTGGTAAGATTGTCAACATGCTTGATGATGCAACAGAACTTGAAATCAATCCCTCATTTGTCAGAATATCCTTTCCAGAGCCTTTGGTTCCATTGAGTGACACTGTTGTCAAAGATCTCTCTACAGATCAGGCTTATGGTTACAGGATAACTCAGGCCATAAAGATAGGTGTACTTCCAATTGATCTGGCATTACTAGAAATTGGTCCTGTAAGCCACTCTCTGTGGCTAACAACTGCAAATAGGATTTGTCGCATATGGGTTTCAAAACATGGCCTTAAAGGCAACAACTTGAAGACGTTACAACTGCTTGTGGAATACATTGTTGGTGTTTGCTATCCATGCTGGTTTACAATTAAATTGAAATTCTCTTGGGTGGAAGGACCTCGCCACATTATTTATTAATTGAAGCTCCTAAAATCTTAGAAGAAGGCAGTAGCAGATATTGTTTTGCCAACAATCCAACGTTCATCATGGTTCGCATGCTTCACACACTTTTATGCTCGGAAGACCAAGAAGAAAGGAAAGCAGAGGTCCAGAAGATAATTGAATTAAGGAATGAAGATGATGATACACCAGGAGACCTATCTGTTCGGCCTAGGAAAACACCTGCAGTAAATCCAAATGTAACTTCCCTTTTGGAACTGATAGACTGGTCAGAAAAGTATATGAACCTCTACTTACTTGTAAACTCAAAATATCCGAAATAAGAAAGTTTGTTGAAGAGCCAATGCAAGTTCCAAAGTGGCCTTGTCATGAGCAGTCCATAGAGGTGTGCGAAACAAGTAACAGAGGCTTCTGGCAAAGTGTATACTCATGAGAAACGAGAAGGATTCATTAGAGACCAGGAAGCAAGCAGAAGAATGATGTCTAGGAATGAATCGAAGCAAGATTTAATAGATATTGTTGGTTGAAGCTTTTTACATTTTTTACAATGTGTTTTCAGTGTTTCATAATAAAGACAAAATATAAATAAAATTGTTTGAGCTCATTAAACCACTTTTTGAGCAAATTTTCTTGGAGTTAATATTAAGTTATCCCGTTTTTTCGGAAATTTCAATAGTTATTATAATCAAGCACAAATTTAACAACCTAAATCTTTATGAATAAGGAAAAATCTTTTAAATTAGGATATTGCACATCAAAAGGCACATTTTTGGACCCCCTCATTCACAAAAATCACGAATTTTTATTTTTGCCCTTCAAATTGACAAGCCCTACTGCCACGCATTGCTGTGACATAAAATATTTTGGTTCTATTCATTTCTTTGTACATTGAGAACAAACCGAAATGTTCAAACAGACAGCTGTCAACAAAGGCACTTCCTGATGCGAAAGCATGGTAAAAATGAGATTTTGCAGATTTTAGTACCTTTGAAGGTAGTACTGATAAAAAAGAAAGGTGTAGAAACACTCGTGGGAATGAAAGGAAGGTTTATAAAAAAAAACAGAAGGAAAATTGGTTGATTTTTTTGGAAGTTACACGCATACGAACTAACTGACACAACATATATATATATAAAGCTGTGCCCGCTTCTCCTCTCTCATGGACTACAAAAGAGTTGTGGAGTTTTTTTTTTTAATCAGGTTCCCTCTCCCACCAACGACGCCCCCACTTCTCTCCTAGTCAGCGTATGGTAAACATACTTGCGAAAGTAAATTTATGGAGATATTTTCTCGCTATAAATAGTATTGCCCATCATTTTTTTTATTGCAAGGCATGTGCCGTTGCACAGTTTTGGTGGATTGATGTTACGAAGTAAAATTACTGGTACTCCTATTTTCAATTGTAATATATGTGGAGGCAATCCTGGAACATCAAGCAAATTTAGAAATCTTGTCGGATAATTTACCGCTTCATTTTCGTGTAATGTTACATCCACAGATTTGTATGTGACATGTTCGCTTGTCGATAAGAATCGACATATATATGAGTATCGATATATATCGTTATATCGATAAGTATCGATATATCGATTTATATATATACTGTCTGTTCACGACTGGAAGAAACTTTTGAAAATCAACCTTTGAAAAAACACCCTAGCTAATAGCGACATGCATATAACATTACAAACAGCGGCGAGCGCGAATACAGTTATGCCGTTAGGTTGCCAGCATAAAGAGAGGAAACAGTTCCAAAGTTTTAACGTAATTGTTAATTTATCTCTTACAAATGGGCGTCGAAAAGAATTGTATCTTATTATGACAATTATTAATGACGTGATGCTAACGTATTTAGATTTCAATGTTTCTTGCATACTCACATGATCACGCTCAAGGTGAAAGTAACACGGCCATTAGTTTACTAACCTTCGTAGTCATTGTGTTGTTGACACACGTGCCAGAGAATTTGTGCGATTATCTCGTTTAACCTATAATAATTCATTTATTTGTCTTGTTTTACTAATATCCGCTCTTTATTATTTGGTTTTTAATAACGTATGATTTTAATTTGTGCTCACTTTCAGTTCTAATTTCTTTTGTTTTTGTGTGTTTCGTGCACGTGTCTTTCCTTTGGCACTCTATTCTAACGTTTCAGTATTTGCACATAAGAATTATTTTTACATAGTCGAAGACGTAGAATCCTTCACTCGCAAACTCTGCCGTCCTGTCGAAAACCGTCACAACAATTTTTAAATAACATTTTACAATTGCGCAAAACATTCGACTCAACCACCACGCCATTTTAACATCTGTGGCAATTTCGATCAATACTGATGATCTTGCCTTCTATTTATGGGAATTTATCGTAAGTCACTAACTATCGATTGAAACTAGACGACAACTATCGATTCATCAAAATACTCCCATTTTGGGTTTATAGAATGAAATGTTTTTCGCTGGCATTGCATATTCTTTTGTGTGAAATTCTCAAGATTAAAAACTTTACGCTTGTGGAATATCCATAAATAATATATATATGACTTTTATAATGGGTACGTGCATGTACGAACACATCTACACACCCAGTGGAATGTAAACATTGCCATGTGACAGTCACATGGCAATGTTTGTTTACCTTTGCCGGAAGGATACGAAATGGGCTTGAAAGTAGATATTTAGCAGGGCTTCAAGAAAGTCTCTTCCAGTCGTGAACCGACTATAGATATATCTGTTCCTAAGTTGCGAATTTACATAGTTAACTAAGGCGCTTCCTGATGCGAAAGCATGGTAAAAATCAGCTTTTTGCAGATTTTAGTACCTTTGCAGGTAATACAAATAAAAAAGAAAGGTGTATAAACACTCGTGCAAATGAAAGAAAGGTTTCTAAAATGAACATAATGAAATTGGTTGATTTTTACGGAAGTTGCACGCGTCCTTACAAACGGTCACAAGGTTTATATATATATATAGATCAATATACATTGCTCATAGTTCTGTGCTGTACATCAACAACTTGAATAATACTGAAAAATACCGCTAGGTTACATCAGTATGCATACAACCTATTGTAATGATGCAAAAGTCTTAATTTTTGGGACACGTGTTTAAATTCGTTTTGTTTTTCTTAAGCTTTGCTAGGCTTCATAATATTTTTATCGGGTTTCAAGTTAAAGCCGCGGTGGCTCGTTTCCCGTGATAGTTTATCCAGCAGACGTGTGCCATTTTACGGTTATCGGGCGGACTGTTGTCGTTTCGTTTCAAACATCCTGGTTTTCAGTTATTGTGAAGCGTCAGCATTATTTAGAAACTTTCAGGCTGCATCGTACAAATTTTATACGAGAGGTTAGTTTATCTGTATGTTGACGGCGTCGACAGTTTTAGTTCCTCCGGCACCGTTTTAGTGTGTACAGCGAAGTTTAGTTAACGTGTCAGTTACGATAACGTGTTGAGAGCGGGACACAGCGCAGTTTTGGATGACGCAGCTGGCAGATGCCGGATACCGTGCCCTTATATCAGGAGAATGGGGCGATAGTCCTGCCTAATATATACTCGGGGTGTCTATCGCCTAAAAAAGAAAAAGTAACCAACCGTTGGAGAAGACGCAACAGGCGTGAAGAACTTCACCCACACCGGCAAACACCCGCGACCGTTAAATCTTTTGTTCACATTTCTTTTTGGATTAACCTAAATTCTATCAAAATATTTCCGCTGGTGTGGGGGGTCGTTAGGGTGCCAGGAGGGAACGAACATCCCTCCTGCTTTCGTAACTTTGTCTTGCAATGCAAGTTTTGAGAAATGAATAATCTGTAAACGACGGTGGCGCTGTTCTGCACTTGTATATTTATCGGTGAACGGTTTGTACTCTGCATACTGGAACTTCGTATGTGAACTGTGTCATTCAAATAATAAAAAATAAAGTATAGAACAAAATACGCTGGAACTTGAAATTATTTCTTAATTAATCGACGTCAATGGTACTGAGTCACGTGTTCCACCTCTGAGATAGTCGAGTGTACATCGGCAACTCATTGTTTGGCCGGTGTATTTGTAACGCCCAACGTTACACTATGTTCCTTGCATTGTTCAAAACATACAGTAAAGTGCATCAGTGATATGTAAATGTAATGTAGCAATGGTATTGCATGACTCTGAAATTTACAGCAAATATCATTACAAAAGAAACGATAGTGACTTTGAATGTGAAAATAAATGTAATGAAGATTCAGAACATACTCCAGATGGTTCAGGAAAGGAAAAATTACGCCTAATTTTACAAAGTGTTACAAAATTTTACATGTAAAATCACAAAAATATATTACTCATTCATTATTTTTTAAAATTTATTTATTAAAAAATTACAGAGAGTGAAAACCAGTGGAGAAGACACAGCAAACAAATACATGTTCAGCGGAAGATCTCATGCTGCAGGAAGTTATACAAGAAACAATTCACAACTAATATGTGATAAAAAGAACTGCAAGAAATGCATTACTGGATGTGGAAATTGCTGCACCCTCATTCCTTACATGAAACTTTATTAAACCAACACAAGCTTAACGCGCACCATACTGGGTCCGGCTGGTGGTGGTTGGTCCCAAGGCTGCCCCACTCCCCCAAAGAACTACAGGGACGAATGAGAAGCAAGGGCCGCCGCTCTTAAGGGGATGATCTTGGGGACTGTGGTGTTTTAAGGTTTGACCACATCAATCATCTGGCGCTATGCCTTGGGACATGCGGGTTGATAGAATAGAGAGGCAGATAGTGGCTGTCCTAAAGGGGTAGGAAGCCTGGACTACTGGCGCTCCGTCTAAGTGGCTTGGCAAGCTGTACGTCGCTGGCAGACCCAAAAGTACCAAACTGAGGGTGACAGTATCAGGTTTGGAGGTGTCTGTTCTCGTGGCTACTTGTTGAGGGGGTGTTGTTGGCGATCCCAAACATTACGATGAAGCGAGACTCCTTGTCGGGCATTGGCCTACCGTTCTCCAGCAAGTAACCTCGGGAGCAAGATGCCACTGGCGGACCCAGGCACATACTGGAGGGTGCGATGGTAGTGGAAACTGCTCTGGTGTTACCCAGGAAGGCGGGCTTCTCAAGCTATACGTTGATACAGTCCGGAACTAGTGAGGTATGGAACGAGGTTCCGGATCGTGACTAACCCTGCAAGAGAGTTGATACAATTGGTGATGAAGCAGAAGATAGCAGGAGCAAGATGAAGTAGAGAAAAGATAAGAGTGCAGGGAGTGACAACGCAACCAAGTTGTTTTTGCCTGTTTCTTGATTGGAAATTGAACATATAAACCAGCATGCACCCTGACTTGGGCCAGAAGGGCCAATCCTAGGCTGCCAACAGGTATGTTACCTAGCCTTAGAAGTAGCGGCAGCGCAGGGGTTCACGGCAACCCCAAGTCAGTGGAACTCGGACTCTTGTAACTAGAGCGAGNCTTAGAAGTAGCGGCAGCGCAGGGGTTCACGGCAACCCCAAGTCAGTGGAACTCGGACTCTTGTAACTAGAGCGAGCTACAATGTAGCTGGAAGTGTGACGGCTTCAGTGAGCTGGCGAGCAGCGTGGTGGTGCCGTGCAGGGCAGAACTCTCAATGTAGGTTGCGTATAGAAACGACAACTTGAAGAAGTCGGTTGGTTCTCGGGCAGTGTAAAGTTTTGCGAAGAATGACGTGCCATCGGTGGGCGCTCAGGCAAAGTAACGGCGTCAACTGAACTGGCAAGATACGACATCTCGCTATACGCTCGGGGAGAGTAACGTTCTGGGAATGACTGATGCGAGACAGCATCATATTGAGGGCTGAGAGCTCAATTTATACGTGGCAC
>NQII01012413.1:0-10498 GCA_002778355.1 Clitarchus hookeri
AAAAATGGCATTTTCGAAGCGTTGTATCTCAGAACATACGCTTCAGATACGTACAAAACTACCCGAGGGCCCTGCGTTGAACCTTCCTGCAGACTTTTCATCAATAAAATAATATGGTTACCGTTGAAAGTCCCATAGGTACACGCAGTGCGACGAGAACACAGCACGTCAATTCAGTCCTTTGCGCTTAGCGGCGATGGGGAACTTCATGTGCGTAGCAGAGTCGCCCTTATGGCCCCCGTGCTCCTCGGCCTCAAACGAGGCAGGCGGGAGCCTTGCCGACTTACTAGACGAGCCTGAACGTGACAACGATGACACTTCTGTCAAAGGCTTTTCTCGATAAAGTGAACACTTTTGAAATAAACCTTTGTAAAATGTCACTGCCCCTACCTGCATATATTTTAACGGACACACACTGAGTGGCATGCGCCTAGTNTACGTCTTAATGTTCAATTAGGAGTATTTGCTTTATCATTTACGAATATTAAAATTATATATTTTACTTTATGTTTATTTTTAATGCATGCAAGTGTNTATGCGAGTGTAAAAATCATTAAATTTGTGAAAAATGTACTTTTCTAGTAATTTCCCAGTTTCACTTGCCGAGGCATGAATAAAGTGAGCAAGCCCACGACAATGCTAATTTTACGTATGGTGGAATAATACACGATGTGCATACAAATAGATCTTAAGCAGGGCTTGCAGAAATGCTCAGCTTAACGTGAACAGCTTATACATGGAAAATACGTGATGACTGTTGCCGGAACGCTTGACCGCACTTTGAGGTCTTGGTTCGGTGACGACGCCACCGGACGAACACCGCGGCCTTTTCGCATTCCTCCGGTCAAACGCGCTAGAGGCTTGGCGCAGAGGAGCACGAGCTGCGTAGGTGCCAGCTCGGAGGAACTGTGTTACCTGGCACTTTTCCCTCCTCGCCCCAGTCTGCATCGCGGCAAGAGTGGGCGCGTGGTCACTTTCCTCGGCGTGCTAGTGACCCAGGTCGTCAGGAGCCAGAGGTCAGGCGTGTCGAGGGTCAACAACACTCGCCCCCTCCGAGAAGGCACGGCAGTCTCTTCTACGTCTTCCACGCAGACTGCCTACACTCTCACGTCACTTGCTTCACTCTCTGGACCGAGCGAGGTGTTCGGAAGGACGTGGGTTCGAAACTCGGTCAGCCATCCTGATTTTGGCTTTCCATGGCTTCCCGAAATTACTCTAGGTGAATGCTGGGATGGCTCCTAACTGTAGGCAATCTCCAATTTATCCCCCGTTCCTGCTTCTCTGGGCAACTTGCTCCTTCTCTAATGACCTCGCTGTCGACGAGACTTACGGTACGGCTTNGATCTCCAATTTCTCCCCCGTTCCTGCTTCTCTGGGCAACTTGCTCCTTCTCTAATGACCTCGCTGTCGACGAGACTTACGGCTCGGCTTCACACCTCTTGCAAAAATTCTTCGTTTTCGTGTCATAATTTCAGTTTCAGAGGTATTATTGAAATTGTTTGATTATAAAAAATATACAATTTACTAATTGTTTAGTAATTTTGTGCTCTTTTTGAGGGAAAAGCGAAAATTTTGAGGGGAAAATAGAGCTTTGAGTGAAATGGGACGATTCCAAGGGAAAAATAGTAGATTTTGAGGGAAAAATGTAAAGTTTAAGGGAAATGGTGGACGGGTCCGGATTCGACATGCCAGATGCCATGTGCCAAAACGAAGATAAGCACACTACTACCATTAAGCAATAAAAAACAGAAAACAGTATAAATAATATCAGTATTCACATAGGATAGCACTTTTAATTCAACGTTAATATATGGAACTACTTTCTCTCCGTCGTCGTTAGCAGTTTTACTAGACACATACCAGTCAGTATGCACGTTGAACATCCAAAAGTAGGGGCAGTGACATTTTTCAGAAGTTAATTTCAAATGTGCACAACTAATCGTGAACAGCTTTACATGCAGAAATTTCCGGCGCAAGAAATAGCCTCGGTAGAAATACATACATCACTATTGTTTAATATTTGCTCACAAAGTTAGTACAGACATTTAAACTGGATTACCCTTTCTTCGTTTTTCCATAATAGTGACTATGAAACTGTAAAATGTAATTAACCTCTAAAAAGGTTCTTGTCTAGGTTTACTATATGTACGGACGAAGCTACCTATGTTTTTCAGGTGGTGTTCGGAGATAACTTGTCGTATAGCGTATTTAGTCCATTCACTGTTACTTCCAACTATTCTGAAGCCCTGATACTTTCAGGATATTCCTCCTCCTCATGCAAACCAAGTTTACATAAGGCGTAGAAAATTACACCAAAGGTACAATGCACCGCACTGCACTTTCAGCGTAAGAATATTTTACTTAAGAACTATTTCTTACTAGGCATTACCAACCACCCACTTTCTCTCTCTGATGTTATTCATATACGTGACACATGGGTAGGGATGATGGAAAATCGCCAAAAATATTTTGAGCCAACATATCTTCGATAACACTATAGCTGGTTTATCCTTTTCTGATTGGATGACCAAGGTTTTGACACGGCTAAGTTCTTTGCAGGATAATCACAAACGTTTTGCTCTAGATTATCTGAATCTTCATTGGCCCAGTTGAACGGGATAGTAGCTTCTTACATGCATGACAGCCAATAAGAAAAACAAACTGTCGGAAATATATACAGTACGTCGAATCCTAGCAAACAGTCAACTTTTCCCGCGATAAACCATTATCTCTACACATGGAATATTTTATTTTATAGATATTATTTAAGTAAAAGTTTAATTTAACTGAAAATAAGACACTTTCATGCTAAGAAATTGTAAAACGCTTGCGATACGTGGAACATTTAGAAGACAACCAGACACGTCATACCTGGGGTGATTTTTCGAAGGTTTGCTTCAAAAAGTGTGAAGAAGCCGCGAATTGACTATATATATAAATTCCCCCCCTCTCTCTCTCTCTCTCTCTCTCTCTCTCTCTCTCGAGCATACTGTGCCATCTATACGAGGTCTGACTCGAATAGAACGTTGTTACGAGTGGTGCCGAAGGTGAACTGCGTCTCAGCCGCACATGACACGGGTCGTTTCTATGGCCAAATTTTAATAAAACTAGGAAATAAGAAAGTTACGCGAAAAAAAAAAATATTAACAAAATTACGCATTTGTTGTTGAAACTACCTTGAAAAAGAGCTTGTCCATACTAGTACTCGATTACGTGATGCTGACAGCTCTGCCAGCAATTGGTGGCCTATGTCGGGTAGATGTGCAGAATATTAAAATCAGTCTAACTCATATTTAGCACTTAGAACTTTATATCCGAGCGTAACACGGGTTACACTATAAAGGAACATTTATTTGCCACTGAAAACAAAATTCGCACGGACGTAGTTTCATTGTTCCCTTAATGCCTGCCAAGATCTTAAGAGAACTTTACAGCACATTAACACTAGTTCTTTTGAATAGAAATCATTATTTTTTTAAACAAATGAAATGAACAATAAAGATAGCATAACATGTTACATATCTCTAAATAGTATAAAAGAAAGTAGCTTATCCGCATCTGTCTGTGTATTCGCTTAGTACTTCTAAAATACTTGATGGATTTTGATGCAGTTTCAACCATTTAGAGAATTTCTTGAAGAAGGTTTTGGCGTATAATTAATTTATATTTAATGTAAGGATAGTAGAGAAATGTTCAACCGTTTGTAATGAAGTCGTAAAATAGTTACCGTGCGAAGCCGGGCCGGTTCCCTTGTTACAATATATTTGATTGGGAGACAAACAACTCTGCACTCCATTAACTGACAGCCAGCCTGTAGTAAAATTTATTAAGTGGAATAAGCGTGTCAAATTTGTTGCGACTCGATAGGACTGTGGTAAGTGGGAAATAAGAGAAAAACAGAAATGACGTTCGTATAGGTGTCACAGACTAAATATGAGGTAGAGCGATCTCACTGGCTGCGCACAACCAGTCTTCGTTTCCCAACATCGAACTGCTTTTCTGCCAACACAACTAGCAAAAATGGCGTGGATTGGATTTGAGGTTTGAACACTGTAAAGTAAACAAGTGCTTCGAGATGTTTGTATACTTCCTCTTAACTAATTTATAATGCAGTTTGATTAAATTCAAATTATTAAAATTATTTTATTATTATAACCGTGCTTGTCTTTTGAAAATTAAGGTATATACAAACACGTTCATAATTGCTGACAAAGTGACTTTGACAGTTGTGTTGCTTTGAGGAAGGTCAGTGTTGGATACATGCGCAGAATACGAATTATCGNTGACAAAGTGACTTTGACAGTTGTGTTGCTTTGAGGAAGGTCAGTGTTGGATACATGCGCAGAATACGAATTATCAGTCTACCTAATATTTAGCCTATGGTAGTGACAGATGCAAGTGATACAATTATAGCTTATCTTTTATGACAGTAAATGTGTAGAGAATGCAAAGTGTCAAATGNGTGACAGATGCAAGTGATACAATTATAGCTTATCTTTTATGACAGTAAATGTGTAGAGAATGCAAAGTGTCAAATGAGGTATATCACGCCACAAACGTTCACACGCCCTATTGACCTCTCCCTCATACACTCACACACACCCACTCCATTACTCCCAAGCTCTTCTACTCCTAATAAGCAGAGACCTGAAAAACTCGCGAGTTCAATGACCTGTAGGCTATACTCCATTGTCTTATGTAAAATCATGCAAATATCATCGTTCATTCGTTGATTGTTGAACTAGCGGAAGACGGCGATTCGGTTTGCATTTTATTGTGTGTTTGTTATTGGCTCAGAGTTGTCCAGGAGGTGTAAACTAACGGGTGGGCTAATATAATAAGCAATACAAACGTACGAGGTTTTGAATTCTAGCTTGTCCCAAAATGAAACCACGATTTTTTCAGGTCTCTACTAATAAGGGAATGCGTTTGGATGCATCTCACAACAAATACATACACACACACACACACACACACACGCGATAGACGCCTTTCTATCACGGATGTCGTCACCCAATAACGAGTGTGCAGGGGACACGTAATGCCACACAGGCTCGTTCTTACCACTTCTCCGCCTAGCCACACTATCAGACCAGTGGCGTATAAAGGATTTTTTTTTGGGGAAGTCCAATATGAGTGAAGCTTCGCAGCCGATGACACGAAGTTACAAGTAAAATTCCTTACACATGCTTAATCGACGTATAGCATTAAAGATTTTAAGAAGAAAATATAACCTTCCAATGCTCATTTTTTAAACNTACACATGCTTAATCGACGTATAGCATTAAAGATTTTAAGAAGAAAATATAACCTTCCAATGCTCATTTTTTAAATAATCCAAATAATTTACAGAATTATATTAAAATAAATTACATATTTTAACTAGTCCGACTGAATAAATTTCTAATTCAGAGCAATCCATAGTACACAACTTTGTTTTGCGTCATGGCGAGTAGGACGTTATGACCCTGCGTGCGTCANTAATTCAGAGCAATCCATAGTACACAACTTTGTTTTGCGTCATGGCGAGTAGGACGTTATGACCCTGCGTGCGTCAGTTCTGTGACTGGACAAATTCCGTTAATGACGTTAATTTTAGGGCCGTAGAAATATAACACTTTTTATGCATGCATTGCGACATTCTTCGCTGCAGCGATTTTACAATCCGTGTTCAGATTGTTAACCGTCAATTATTAAAAATTTATTATTGTATTAATTGTTTCCTTTCCTTAATTTTCGGGAGTAGCCAGGGCCTTATCAACCCTCCCCGTACATACATATCTGCCTCAGGCCACTGATTTAAGTTTTAATCACCAGCCAAGAGGTTTTGGTGGGAAAGTGACGATGTCGACGTATTGCACCAATAATTTTCTATAAAAAAAAAGGAGGGGTGCGTGTACTTATGTACGCGCGTTAGAAGTTATACTTCTTTGGCGTGACTAAAATCAAATTTTCGCGCATAACTTCAAATACTTGAAAACACTTCTAAAATTATATTATATAATGTTTGTCACTAACTAATTTTTCACGGCACAGACGATACGCGCATAACCTCAAATATTTGTGTACCTTGCGTTTGCATATAGCTAGACTATACGCGCATGCGCGTTGGGTCATACCCCTACCACGTTCACTGTCGAATTTCGTTACACTGTGCACGCGCAACTTGCGTTGCACACTAAACTTTTACCCTCAACGCGCCAAAATAAGCATAACTTAAAAAAAAATTGCGCAACTTAGAACATAGTTCAGATAACCTCAAAATTTTTTTAGCCCACGTTCCGAAGGAAAGATAAGCTTAAACTATCACTTTCCTGTCTGTGCATCTGTGTGCATCGCCNTTTTTTTAGCCCACGTTCCGAAGGAAAGATAAGCTTAAACTATCACTTTCCTGTCTGTGCATCTGTGTGCATCGCCTCTTTAAAACTTCTGAACCGGGTAACCTGATTTCACCAAATTCTGTACACTTATACATAGGACATCCACTTCCAAAATTACCGATCACGAGAGATACCATTTTCTAAATGGTGGATATTTAAAAATTTTAGGTGCTTTTTCATACACTCTAAATTTGAAACAGTGAGAATTGAGCCAAATCAGTGAAAACAGTGGGAATTGAGCAACTGTTAATCAGTTCCAGATAACTTACTAATATAGTGGTTGGATTTCATTAATTTATTTGTGATTCCCACTGAATGTCAAGAATTCCTCTGCTATAAATCACTTATTCCCAGTTAAATTTCTTGATTCGCCGGTCAGCAGTAGTTTATCGACTGACTTTCAGTGAATGTTATTTCACTGATTGATATCACTGATTCGGACTTAGAGTGTATCTCAGAAAAAACTCGACTAATTTAATCCAATATTTCTATGTTATCATTCAGTCCCCGGCGGGTTCACTCCGGATTTTCGCAACTGGGAATCGTGCCGGACGATGCCACTGGTCGGCGGATTTTCTCGGGGACCTCCCGTTTCCCCCGCCCTTTCATTCCGGCGCTTCTCCGTACTCACCTCACTTCACCATCATCAGCTCTCAAGGCCTCACTGTCAAGAGCCGCCCAAATCTCTTCACTCACTCTTCGTTCACTCTGTGTTAACAGCACTGGCCACACAACAAAATGTAATTTAGCATTACACTAACAGTCAAGATTGTGTTTGTAGCAGTATTTATGGCATTATATGTAATGGCAAAGATACAGTCTACCAGCTGTAGTCCGCTTCAGTAATTGGTCGCGGCGTTAATGTTGAAGAACAGAATTGCTATTGTAGCGATTGGAAAGGTAGGTACTTGTCAACAAAATAAATTTGNGCGGCGTTAATGTTGAAGAACAGAATTGCTATTGTAGCGATTGGAAAGGTAGGTACTTGTCAACAAAATAAATTTGTTTAAATCTTTAATCCGCACTTTTGATGAGTAAACAATAAAGTAAGCGAACGAACTTTCGGGAAGTAGCTCAATTTCTAAGAATGCTAGTAAGATTAAAACATTTTCTTCACGTTNAAGTAAGCGAACGAACTTTCGGGAAGTAGCTCAATTTCTAAGAATGCTAGTAAGATTAAAACATTTTCTTCACGTTCGTTCAAAAGAAAATTCGTCGAACTGTGTAATCTTCTTTGGAAACAAAGTGAGAACGTTCATATTCTTCCTCCCTTCCAGGGCTACCGGTCTACTTTGTTCTTGTACCAGAGAATGGCTGTGTACTGACTAGAAAAAACACGTCGCGAATGTTGACAGTCCGTTGTAATTCTTGTTCGCATACGTGTTCATCTTTGTAAATACTAACTTTCTCCCTCGTCATGAGCGTACAAACAGACGGCGCCGTTGTTGAGAAAGAGAAAATGAGGCGACGGCGATGTATTTATGGAAATTGTTCGTCCTTCATTTCCTCGGTCTTTCGAAACCAGCAACACGTTCCGGAGAAAATAACGTCTCAACTAGAGTCACTTAAGCATCTCGTCCAGCGTACGACCNTCGAAACCAGCAACACGTTCCGGAGAAAATAACGTCTCAACTAGAGTCACTTAAGCATCTCGTCCAGCGTACGACCTTAATTAGTTGTAAGTGAACAGCTGAAACCCTTACTTAAGGTAGGAAGTAATTTTTCCCGAATATTTTTCACGAAATGAACGGTTCCTGTCGCGTCGGCGTGTAATTTTCTCACCTTCAACGTCTACAGTTTTAATTTGGATGCCTGGAAGTGTTTACTGTCGTCATAACTGCGTTTATTATCTGTTCTCAACGTTGCTCCAAGGACGAAGTTGCTACGTTCACTGTCCTTGAACTGTCTAGTCGCATCACGTTCGAATCTTTCTTCATCCGTGGACGTGGAGGGGGGCTTGAAAGGTATAACAAGCGTTGCAAATAAAATACTGTTATTTCGTTCCGCGTACACACTGTCACAATGGACTTTTAATTAAAAGAGGTAGGGTTTGCTGGAAGAAGCACAATTTTTCCTGTTGACTTCATGCTCGCTTAGTGAAATGAATAAAAGTGTGCGCGCGTATGTGGCTACACACACACACACACAAGTTATTTAAATTTAACAAATGCAATGCTTGACTTTTTAAAACCATACGTTATTATTAACGGCTCATTGATATCGTAAGGGCACCGCCCGCTGAGGTACTAAAACAGGGCGAAGAGGTTCAGTCGTACAGCTGTCATTTTAAAACGGTTCCTTATTTTCTAGCAGTATCTGCTTACGAGGGGGCCGTGGTGGCATAGCGGTTAGACTGCTCACCTCCCACCTAGGCGAACAGGGCTCGATTGCCGGTGGGGCCGCTCCCGAATTTTCGCACGTGGGAATAGTGCCGGACGATGCGCTAGTCGGCGGGCTTTCTCGGGGATCTCCCGTTTCCCCCGCCCATGCCTTTCAGCGCTGATCCTTACTTACATGCTTTCACCTTCATCGGCAGTCGCCCAAATCTCTCCACTCTGCTTACGAATGAAATTTTTTTTTACTCCGAAAATTAGTTTCTATTTTCTATTTCAGTATATAATGCATGTTTTTCTAAAAGGGCAAAAGGGCTGATACAGGTGTTTCGCAGTAATTTTTAGACATGAAACGTCTGGTTTAGGCTGCTTACCATAGCATCGGGACATGCCCCTTTGTCATTATTATTACACCATAAAATGGTCCTATAGAGGCGAATNAATTTTTAGACATGAAACGTCTGGTTTAGGCTGCTTACCATAGCATCGGGACATGCCCCTTTGTCATTATTATTACACCATAAAATGGTCCTATAGAGGCGAATTGACGGAGAGAGGTTGCACGCCAGTTCAGTGTCTTGCACATTAAGGTGACCAGAGATTCGATACACGTGCCTAGGACGCTCTTAGCGCTTCCACGCTTCTAAGACTCGGATGTCCTACGCAAAATACCCGTACTTCTACTTAACTGTTCCTAAAGACCAGTTGCTACCTTCCTGCCCAATCAGGATGCCCTCTTCCTAGCGCATCCAATCAAATGCCTCTTCTTCCTATTGGTACGCTTGAGAAAGTGCCACAATGGTATATATACCTCCAGTTTTCCGCCATATATCTTGGGAACTACTCAACTGATTTCTGCCAAATATATAATATAAGTAATACTATTGTATACCTTGTGAAATATGTAATTTAAATTTACACAGAGGTGACAAAAGTCATGGGATAGCAATATGCAAATATACAGATGCNCTTGTGAAATATGTAATTTAAATTTACACAGAGGTGACAAAAGTCATGGGATAGCAATATGCAAATATACAGATGCCAGTAGTATTGCGTACAAAATGTATAAATCGGCAGTGCATTGGTAAGGCTTTCATTTGTAGTCAAGTGATTCATGTGAAAAGTTTCTGACGTGATTATAGCCGCATGACGGGAATTAACAGACTTTGAACGCGGAATGGTAGTTGGAGCTAGACGCATGGGATATTCCATTTCGGAAATGGTTAGGGAATTCAACATTCCGAGATCCACAGTGTCAAGAGTGTGCCGAGAATACCTAATTTCAGGCATAACCTCCCACCATGGACAACGCAGTGGCCGACCGCCTGCACTTAATGACCGAGACCAACGACGTGTGCGCAGAATGGTCAGTGTTAACAGACAAGCAACACTGCGTGAAATAACCGCAGGAATCAATGTGGGACGTACGACGGACGTGTCCGTTAGGACAGTGCGGCGAACTTTGGCTGTACTGGGCTATGCCAGCAGAAGACCGACTCGAGTGCCTTTACTAACAGCACGACATCGCCTGCAGCGCCTCTCCTGGGCTCGTGACCATATCGGTTGGACCCTAGACGACTGGAAAACCGTGGCTTGGTCAGATGAGTCCCGATTTCAGTTGGTAAGAGCTGATGGTAGGGTTCGAGTGTGGCGCAGACCCCACGAATCCATGGACCCAAGTTGTCAACAAGGAACTGTGCAAAATGGTGGTGGCTCCATAGTGGTGTGGGCTGTTTTTACATGGAATGGACTGGGTCCTCTGGTCCAACTGAACCGATCATT
>NQII01012413.1:11803-22975 GCA_002778355.1 Clitarchus hookeri
AATCGAGCTTTTCGTGTTATATGTCGGGGACCAATCAACTGACTCCCACCAAATTTTGCGCACAAGAAATACTACAGTACGCCATGTAGACTTACACGTATTAAGTTTCTGGTATAATTTACAGTATTGTTCCCATATAATAATGTATGTGGGTTTTGTCATATCTATTACATAATTTACCCAAATTCAATTAAACTTTGTGTGCTGAGAATATCCAATAGAAGTATCAAATATGCTTATAGAGATCATATTTTGCCACCTTTTCGTGAGATAGTACCAGATGATAAAAGGCAACATGTATGCCTAGGGCCAGTGACTTTTCGCGTAAAAATCGGAGCACACAGTAGACTTCAATTCTATATATACACCTCAGCTTTTGTTATACCTCCATTGGCTGCTGGTGCCATGTCTGTCTTTGACCAAGCCACTCAGGACTAAGTAACTCCGACACTGAACTTTCGTGATTCGTGCGCAAACGGTTAACACGGGTCACAACATTTTTTAGCCAATCAAAGAAGCTGGACGACCCTACAGTGCTTTGGACTGTATCTTGTCTCGAAATCTTTTCGCGAAATATCACTGCCCCTATGTATGCCATATCTCGTGAACCATTCATCTAATTCCCACGTAAACGTACATAAGTTAAGTGCGTCAAACAATCATTTTTCATAATGACGGAAATATAAATTATTTAGATAAGTTGGTCATATCTATGTAATAATTTAATTAAATTCTTCCTAACATTTTATGCTGATAGTGTCTATTATAAGTATAATACATGCCTATACAGAGCCTGATTTGCGCTTCTCTGTGCGATAGCGTCAAATGAGAAAAAGAAGCTTCATGCCATATGCCGGGAAACAGTCAAGCTTCCAACAAATGTTGCACACAATTAGTGCTACGATAGGCCATTTAAACTTGCATGATTAAACTGACTCACACACTTGTTTTCAAAATGGTGTCCCTGTAAATATTTGAGGTTGGTACACCCAATCTGCTAAAACGTTAGACAGATTACAACCGAAGTTGATGCTGCCAGTTCTATCTCTGTAATGCAGTTTGTTGCACGCCAGCTTACGGTGCGAGGCATTCTGGCTTCAAATCACGGCTAAGGCAAATTTTGTTTTGATTGTCTTACTGGTATCGCATTTGTATCTATGTAGCTCCGTCGCTAATATTATCGCTGTCGAAAAGACGTCAAGATTCTCCTACACTCTAACCTTTAAGAACGTCAGCAAAGTTATTNCGCTAATATTATCGCTGTCGAAAAGACGTCAAGATTCTCCTACACTCTAACCTTTAAGAACGTCAGCAAAGTTATTTACAACCATGTAGAGGAAAGTAATCTCATTAGTTACATCGGTAACTTTTCGTTATTATTGTAGTTTTTCACTTCTCTGTTTTGTCATGTTAAAGTATTTTTAATTTTTTTTATAAACATTTACCGGAAAGTAATTTTTCCACATTTATGTTAGTTCAAGCTGTGTAGTCGTAAACTAGAATTTCTTTGAGTCTTTGTTTCATTACCACACCGTGCCCTTTGATATTGTTTTTCTTGTTTGATTCATTATTTCAGTTTGTCTTTTATCTTTTTTTATTTACCCGTTTCTTTTCAATTTAAATGAACAACGAGAAGGATATTGTATTTTACTTCTTTTTTGTGTGTACATTGTGTTGTGTATCGTGTTTTTGTTTCATAGTCCTACTTTTTCTCCTGAAATCGAGTTTTTAACACCATTAGGTTTACTGAGTACCGTTCCCTTGTATATTCTGGTTGTGGTTAATTTTTTCCGATAAATTCATTAAACCCCGATAGGTAAATATATATATAATATTGTGTTCATTGTGGTGGTTGTTCGCCAATTTTCTCGTCCAATGTGTAGCCCGTTGCTCGGTGGTTCATGTTCTCTTGACTACTAGGCTCTTCTATAATTCCTAGTTCTTCGTTGCTCATTATGTGGGGTTTGCCTGGTTCACAGTTGCTTTGTTTTGTTCTTAGACTTATTTTCGGCAATGGATACGGACTGTACGAAGGTCCACAGTAATCATCATCGTATTTATCAGTGCAGATAAAATAGTGATGAATGTAACAACTACCCGTGAGGAAATTGCATCGCTCTCATAGCAACATCGCCATTCTTCTCTCAACGACACTCGCTTTCTTGACAATGCCACGCGCAGTCACCACTTGGTCTANCATAGCAACATCGCCATTCTTCTCTCAACGACACTCGCTTTCTTGACAATGCCACGCGCAGTCACCACTTGGTCTACGGGATGCTTGCTACCTGGTAGCAGTGAATTGGAACACCAGATAGTTCACGACTTCAGTCTACAGAACATCAGCACAAAGAGCGTTTACAGCTCTGGCCACTCGGTGTAAAAGAGTACGTAATAATCGTATACTGATTATTCGCAAAATAATGAAAATCTAGACTGAACTATAGGTGTTTTTTAAAATGTTGAATTTTATTACATTGAACTTTAAATATTTGTGAGAAGAAAAACGTGGTTAAAGTTTCCGCACATTTAAGTACACCAAACTTAAATGATTTAAAAATTTAATCTATTGACGTCGTTTTTAATTAGTATTTTCGTCTGTCATTCATCTTAAATAATAAACTGGCTCTACCTACATCCTCGAAGAGTAACACAACATTAGTGTAGGTACACTGGTATCAACTTTAGATAAGAAAATATCATAGAGCCATTGGCAATGAAAGGTTGATATAATAATCGATAAGATGTATATGCATGAATTCATAATTATAATTAAATCACAGCTCTTTCCTTGCATTTCTACTCACACAGAAATAATTTCAATTTTAATATCAAATTAATACTAAAATAGAGGTGTAAACGCAGGATTACTTATATAAAAGTGGTATATAAAATTACTTAAAGTTGCTGAATAACTAAATTAATTTCTAACATACTTTATAATTTCAAGTAAACCGTAAGTGAACTCTTTGTCAGTGTCATTTCAATTAGAAATAAACGAGGAAAAAATAATTATANAATTTCAAGTAAACCGTAAGTGAACTCTTTGTCAGTGTCATTTCAATTAGAAATAAACGAGGAAAAAATAATTATAAAACACAATTTTGAAAATTTTTTACAATTTTATTTACCACATAAAATTTTTTTTATTAATTTATTCAATTTATAAGTTTTAGGGCCCTATTTAAGACACATAATTTTCCCACAAGTATGTTATCGTTTTAGGATGGCATTGTACTAATAAACTGTTTTCTATGAGTTGACAGCACAGCTGTGAACACGGGGCATAGCTGGAGCCTCACTGAGTGTTCGAATCAGCGGCGAAGAAACACTAAGCTCCGCGCCACTCTTCATTTCCCGCCATAGCTGGCGCAATGACAACGATCAACANTCAGCGGCGAAGAAACACTAAGCTCCGCGCCACTCTTCATTTCCCGCCATAGCTGGCGCAATGACAACGATCAACAAATTCCTA
The DNA here is from genome assembly GCA_002778355.1 of Clitarchus hookeri. Classification (NCBI taxonomy): domain Eukaryota; kingdom Metazoa; phylum Arthropoda; class Insecta; order Phasmatodea; family Phasmatidae; genus Clitarchus; species Clitarchus hookeri. The sequence goes on from NQII01012413.1 coordinate 15,279, forward strand.
CTTCGCGCGCACCGCTACTCAGTACGTAATAAGGTAAACAACACCGCCACACTTTCAACACAATCACAACCGGCCGGTAATACACTTAAGCGCTTTTACACATACACACCAACACCACTCCTTTTTATTATAGTTTGAACTTAAACGCAAAACATAGCAGTATATTGAATGCGTCGTCCTATACTATCTTTGGTAATAATTCCATTATTATTCAATGTTACAAAAAAATTGNATAGCAACATCGCCATTCTTCTCTCAACGACACTCGCTTTCTTGACAATGCCACGCGCAGTCACCACTTGGTCTAAGGGATGCTTGCTACCTGGTAGCAGTGAATTGGAACACCAGATAGTTCACGACTTCAGTCTACAGAACATCAGCACAAAGAGCGTTTACAGCTCTGGCCACTCGGTGTAAAAGAGTACGTAATAATCGTACACTGATTATTCGCAAAATAATGAAAATCTAGACTGAACTATAGGTGTTTTTTAAAATGTTGAATTTTATTACATTGAACTTTAAATATTTGTGAGAAGAAAAACGTGGTTAAAGTTTCCGCACATTTAAGTACACCAAACTTAAATGATTTAAAAATTTAATCTATTGACGTCGTTTTTAATTAGTATTTTCGTCTGTCATTCATCTTAAATAATAAACTGGCTCTACCTACATCCTCGAAGAGTAACACAACATTAGTGTAGGTACACTGGTATCAACTTTAGATAAGAAAATATCATAGAGCCATTGGCAATGAAAGGTTGATATAATAATCGATAAGATGTATATGCATGAATTCATAATTATAATTAAATCACAGCTCTTTCCTTGCATTTCTACTCACACAGAAANATACTCACACAGAAATAATTTCAGGTTTAATATCAAATTAATACTAAAATAGAGGTGTAAACGCAGGATTACTTATATAAAAGTAGTATATAAAATTACTTAAAGTTGCTGAATAACTAAATTAATTTCTAACATACTTTAGAATTTCAAGTAAACCGTAAGTGAACTCTTTGTCAGTGTCATTTCAATTAGAAATAAACGAGGAAAAAATAATTATAAAACACAATTTTGAAAATTTTTTACAATTTTATTTACCACATAAAATTTTTTTTATTAATTTATTCAATTTATAAGTTTTAGGGCCCTATTTAAGACACATAATTTTCCCACAAGTATGTTATCGTTTTAGGATGGCATTGTACTAATAAACTGTTTTCTATGAGTTGACAGCACAGCTGTGAACACGGGGCATAGCTGGAGCCTCACTGAGTGTTCGAATCAGCGGCGAAGAAACACTAAGCTCCGCGCCACTCTTCATTTCCCGCCATAGCTGGCGCAATGACAACGATCAACGAATTCCTACTTCGCGCGCACCGCTACTCAGTAAGTAATAAGGTAAACAACACCGCCACACTTTCAACACAATCACAACCGGCCGGTAATACACTTAAGCGCTTTTACACATACACACCAACATCACTCCTTTTTATTATAGTTTGAACTTAAACGCAAAACAGAGCAGTATATTGAATGCGTCGTCCTATACTATCTTTGGTAATAATTCCATTATTATTCAATGTTACAAAAAAATTGCAAACAAGTAATCACAGATAATACTAAACAAAGCTGCATCATACATATTTGTATAACTTACAGAATAAAGTACTATTAAATATTTTCTTCACAAAAAAGAGACACAGAAAAATTGAGAAAAAAATTTTTAAAAACAAAACAAAACTCAGAATCTTACATAGATAAAAAAAATTCCAGCACTTATATTTAGACCGGGGTACTCCGAAAATATATTACATGTTTATCAAACTTATTTAAATAATTTTGTATAGGTCTATCAAATACGACCAGAAAAATAAGGCTTAGCAATTTTCTACAAACTGATTATGATAATAAAATATTTGTAATAGTTATAATTTTATAAAAACTAAGTTCGATTATTGTATGATTTTCAGGCTTATCCGCAAACATTTAATATGTTACAGAATATTTAATATTATAGACAACTTCATAATAATTGCTGTAAAATATTATACTATAGAGATTACTAAACTATACAAAACTCTGAATAGAAGGGATATTGCGAATTTGGCACAAGAGTATGTGAATACTATAAATTAATTGCCAAATTTTATTTTGAATAATGTTTTTAATTGCCAAATTTTATTTTGAATAATGTTTTAATGATATATAGTAATTGTGAATTTTTATTATGTTTATTGTGTTAGCTTTAAGTTATCGTAAGACTCTGTGCACCCTTCCCACACTTGGTATATACCAGGTCTCATGCCGCGGCACGATTTTTGTTATTTTGTTTTACTTTTTTTTAAATACTATAATAAAATTAATTTATGCCCTTCTACGTGCCAAATGCTAATCCTATTCCATTCTAACAGATATGGACAATTTATGCACTGATTTTTAAGACTGATCATGTAATTTATCATTTAATTGGGCCTATATTTCTCAGAATTGGGTTGTAATAACCTTATTGTAACTTTCAGCATTTGTGTAATTCTTTTAAAATAATTGGTGTTTGGAGCAGTTTAATGTTGTACTTTATCATTTCAATAACTTTTGTCATTATAATTTAACAATTTATAATTCAAAATACTTATTATCATTTTTCCCTCGAAAAGACATCATATCCCATACTAATCCAGCAGATCACAGCACTTATGTGAGCAAGTGTATGTATAGAGAAAATTCTTTCTGCTCTAGTTATTTGGGTGTATAAGAAGCAAAAAAATGTTGTGTGACTTCCCCCCACCCCCACGTTTTCACAGTATGACGTAATTTAAGATGGCCGCCATCATTCAACTCACCTGCTCCTAAAGTACGCTTTTTAGCGAGAATGGTAATATTTATAGAAAAACATTTTGTTCAAAAATGGTTTAGCATCTAATTGTCTACACGTTTGCCTCTAACTGTTTTTTTATATCTCAAATTGTTAGCCGTGTAAAGTTCCATTTTCCTCATTCAGTATGGGAAACGTTGGTGTTTGTACCTACTGTTAATATGCAGTATTCTCTGAATTATAGCTCATGCTATTTTCAAAAAAAGTTAACTATATTTCTAAGGAGAAACAATAGGTATTCAATTTTACCTTGTTATATTTTCAACACTACAGCTGAAAAAAAAAAGCATTTGAATAAAATACTAAGAACAATTTTTTTTTTATAATTTATTAGCAACTGAAGCCATTAAGGCTTCAGTTGCTAATTTTTATTTTCATCGAAAACAAAAACATAAAACATTTCATATTGAAAATTATTTATTGTTTTTATGAGCAAAAAGTAAAAGAGAATGTAATCTTCAGGTGGGTACGATGGTAATCCTGATTAACTACGTGTACACTGGTTATAGGATCGATGGTAGATGCCATGCCACGTGACTGTATTATTTGGTGGCTTTAGTTGATTTATGTACAGATTTTAACCATTTCAATGTAAAAATAAAATTAGTGTTTTTGGATATTGCTATCACTTATTACAATAAATGAGGAAAATACATTAGAAAGAGTGGTGCATGTGATGTTTTCATTTGTCATGAGTGTAAGTAATTATGTAAGAGGTGTTAAGGCTATATTCATTATCGATGAAGCCCTGTATCGCCTTCAAATACTGGCATTCTTTAAAACAAACGGAGATGAAATTATGCTGTAGAAGTACAAGAATTGCAAAAACTTCAAGATTGACTTTCCACGAAAGATTATGGGATGCTCAGGGCAACATTGTATGACATTAATGTTGAGCACCTCATTTCAGACTTTCAGGAATTTGTTGACAAAGGCCGGGCAACATCAGAAAATTTTTGTACTGGGATAACTTCAGAATATTCTTTTCCTTACTCAGACATTTAAAACGATTTGACAGATAAGGTTTGTGGGATCTACATTTCGATACTGTTTAGAAGAATCAGTCTCTGTTTCCAGTCTTTGACTGTGTGAACTGCCAAAGGTGAAGCTCTCTTTGCTTAGAAGATACGAGGAACATACGTTCTACTCATCCAGATGTGTACGAAACATTCAAGAATGGTGAGCGTATCTCTGGAGCAAACTATTTATCGATCACAGAAAGGATAGCTCTGGAGAAAATGATTTATCGATCACAGAAAGGAGAATCTGGTGTAATTAGAACGACAAAGCAGAAAGAGCTTATTGCCCAGTGGGATCTGACATGTCATGAGTTACTGCAGATGACCAACTTCCAGTGAGAAATAACTCAATCAGTATTAACATCATGTGATTTACATGTACACCATGCTCCATAAAAATTAGNAACTTCCAGTGAGAAATAACTCAATCAGTATTAACATCATGTGATTTACATGTACACCATGCTCCATAAAAATTAGACAGAGCACAACAACAAGATGATAATGATTGTAGTACAGTATACATTGAAAAGAGAAAACTCCTTTCAAGTATCTGGCAACACATCATCGTACAATCTTGTAACGCAGGTAGCATGGCTGCTGAGACAAAAGAAGAATTGTTGAATGTGTGTAAATTTGGCATTGGAATTTACGAAGAATACTGAAAGACCAGTTATAGTGAGTCAGCACGTATCCAGGACACAGTACATCGAACGAAGTTGCCCACGTTTGGTATTCAATATAAATTAAATATAATTCAGAGAAAAAAACACAAGAATTGCTGAATAGAAAGTGTTTAAAGACTGCCACGAAGAGAATAGTTCAGATCGCTCAAGTTCGTGGGTATGAACTGGCACGTCTGTTTCAGTTTGAATTATCGCATGTTTCAATGCTTTTTGATGAGAATAAGCTTCTTGTTAAAATAAAAAAATAAAAAAAACACTCTTATGCAGGAATTAGAAAGGACTATGAGTGAAGACCAAAAAGAGCCAAATTACAGCCAGATAATAGTACTTGTTTCTTCATCGATGTTATAAACTGTCTAAGAAAGGCGGTAACAAAGGATAAGGAAACGTTTGGTGATGTTGCTACTGCTTACTCGACATTTACATCATCACTCTTGGCTGGTGCTTCCAGGATACCCCACGTTTTTGTTATAGTAACTAAGAGTGTTCGCCTAAAGACTCTGGACGTATGTCAAGGTAAAAAAGCAATGTCATTGTTTTTCTAAAATATAATCTGAAGTTAATTTGCCGATTCAAATGGACACTTTTTGACCCTTATCAACAAACAAATTGTTACTTCAGAAGCATCCACCAACTAGTCCAAAATTCCTGATAGTGATTAGACCAATTAGTCAGCTGCATGTGTTAAGTGCATTCTCTGGTTCCCCGGATGAGTGTTCAAAATGACATTGAAGAACCTATACCTGCCATTGACAGATTTGCAACAGAAGAAGCCGACTTCAGGATGGTGATTCACGCAGAGAATGCAACAAATAAAAGGCTAAAGAAAATCGTGTTTTTCAGTGCTGACACTGGCATCTTGGTCCTGGCGCTATTTCACTGGAAAAGGTTCTACACTCTAGGATAGAATGAATTGTGCCTAAGCACTGGCGTTGGTGAGACAAGACTCATTAAAATTCACATGTTAGCTGGAACACTAGGACAAGACATGTGCCAAGCATTACCAGCGTGTCATGCTCTTACTGGTGCTGACTATACGAGCAAGTTTGGTACCAAGATAGCTGCAGTCGACTGTAATCCTGTGCAGTATTTAAAAAACTTTGGTGTGTCAGCATTTTGTACACAGCTCGAGATAACAATGTCACTGGCTGAACATTACTTAGTGCAATTGTTGAAGAAAGGTTCGTGTTGCAAGACGATTCATGAGTTCAGGCTATGGAAGTACATCCACGGGATAAATATTTCTCTCGATGACCCACCCCAACAAGTGCAAGTGCACATGGGCATCTTATTCGTCCTTTCTTTCACACATGCCTATTGATACACTGTCTTAATGAAGCACTAGCGATGTTAGATCCACTTAAGTTTGGCTTTGAAATGACAGATATATCATACTGCCATCAAAGCTCATTATTGCAATACCAGACGACTACATTAGGGCATGTGNGCGTGTGTATATATATATATATATATATATATATATATATATATATAGTGAGCTACATCAAGTTTTGTGTGTGGGAACGCTGAAGTTCATTGTTTTTTTGTTTTGCAAAATGCAGTAGTGTTGAAATTATATGAGTGCAATATACAATATACACACATGTGCTAAATAAATATCAGAAAACTTTTAAATAAAAACAATATTGGAGATGGCATTTTACATTTATAAACAAAGCTGTTTAAATTTTATAAAATTGGCACTGTTTTTTTTTGTAAAAAATTGCAAACTAATTACTTTAATGACTTTAAAGAGTGTATTTACGCGATACCAATAACATTAAGTGAAATTTACAAAATAATGGTTTCTTTAATATAATTATTTTCTTGCTGTTAATAGCATATATTACATAAAGATAATCTTTGCGTACTATTAATATGAACATTGTACTTTACGAAGCAAATATTTCAGATATAAAAAAAAATTGGAATAAATTTGTAAACATTTTAATACTCAACCATTTTTGTCAAAAAAATTTCTATAAATACTACAGTTCTCGGTAAACGCATAATTTAAGAGAAAGCAAGTTGAGTGAAAGCGACCATCTATAATTACATCATACTGTTAGAAAAAGGAGGGTGGGGTGGCCTCCCAACTTTTTTTTGCTTCTTATACACCCAAGAAACTCGAGCAGAAGGAATTTTCTCTGTACATACACTTGCACACAGAGGTGTGGTCAGCCACAGGACTAGACGAGGAAGGAATGGTACTTTAGTAAAGATACCACGCAAGGGCTGGCTGTATGTTATTTTGTAGCCCTCCAATACAGATAAAACCTGCTTTTTTCAGACTGCCGTTTCCTAAAACATACTAGCCGGACACAAGCCAAACTACGATGGGAGCCTGTAGTGAACTTTGCTACAGACTTTCCACCAATAAAATGATACGGTCACTGCTGAAAGTCCCAAAGGTAGACGCAGCACTACGAGAACATTGTTGGTGAGGCCACGATGGCGTAGTGGTTAGACTACTAGCTTCCCATGCAAGCGAACCGGGTTCGATTCCCGGCGGGTTCGCTTCCGTACTTTCGCATGTGGGAATCGTTCCGGACAATGCCGTTGGTCAGCGGGTTTTCTACGGGGTCTCTCGTTTTCCCCGCCGTTTCATTCCGGCGATGTTCGATACTCACCTCGCTTCACACTCATCGGCTCTCAAGATCTTGCTGTTAAGAGCCGCTCGAATCTCTTTACTCACTCACGAGAACGCTGCATACCAGTTCAGAGCCCTGCGCGTAGCGGTGATGGCTCTTTTGTAGCACGTGTCAGTGTAACCCTCATAGCTCCCGCGCTTTCCAGCCAAAATAAATGGAGTTAAATGATGCAGGTAGGCCGGACCCTTAACGCTTAGATTATGTTAGGTTAGGGTAGGTTACCAAGCGCTGACTGGCAAACGGCATTCCAACACGCTACTTGCCAGTGGCGCCATTTTGCTGGCGTGTGCTGCTGAATCTCGACAGTATAAACAGTTGTTTCGCCTCTGTACTGTTTACGTACTCTGTGGCGGCACGGGCCAGCGGCCTCACCGTATAAAAGCTTGTCACGTGGGCGGCGACAGCGGGATTCCCGCACGGCCTCACGTGCCGGCTGCAGTTAGGCGTGTGAAGGTTGCATGAC
>NQII01012414.1:7593-23000 GCA_002778355.1 Clitarchus hookeri
TTTTTTTTGTAATACCTGGTATATTTTTGTTTAATTATCCGTGAAAGTCATTCCATTTCCAGTCGTAATTGGACTAGGTTTTTTTATTCTTAACAACTTCAGATTAAAAAATATAATTATAAGTTTCTTTATTATATCTCTTCCCATTTGCAGTAATAACAACCTCAGCTCTCCATATATTTGCAACAAAATTATTAATTTGTGGAGAAGAGGAGGGCGCGAAACAGCACAGATTACCTGCTAATTACACCGACTTCATCCCGAGGAGCAATTAGCGAAAATTAAGCACAGAGATCTGCAGTTCAAGTCGAGAGGGCCTAGCACGCAATAATTTAATAGTTTCTCAGCCACCTTTACGCCATTGCGGGTTGATATTCTCCGTCTCTCTCCCTTGAGAATCTCTGCTTGGATGCAGCTGATCTCGGGAGACGAGGATTAGTTAATGTTTCTTGCGCGATTTCAGACGCAAGCCTGCGGACATAGATTTAGGCTGTGTTCTGATTGGCCATTTATTGTATTAGTACTTCAGTTCTTATTGGCATTCAATTTGGGCGCTGTCGAAAGTCATTTGTTCAGCGATGGTTGTGATTTGGTAATTCAGTATTTCAGTAAGTTTCGTTACGTGGTGAAAATTAAATACTATAGTGTATTCGCGGTTTCTTCACACTTTTTTAATCAAACCTTTGAAAATTCACCCTATATATATATAGCGTTATTAGTTATTTCCTAAATACGCCATCTATAACAGCCGTTTTATACCTCCGTTAACATAAAACTTCTTATTTTTAATTTATTTGAATGTTTACCTATATATTATTTATAAATAATTATAATATATTTTATAGTAAATGTTAATAAAAACAGTTCGAAAATATTCGTGTTGGTAGTGCCTAGTAAGAAATAGTTCTCATGCAAAATACTTTTACAACTAGGTGCGTACGAATTCGGTGCGATGTCCTTTAGTGTAATTTTCTTGACTTAGTTAAGCTTAGTTTCCACGAAGCGGAGAAGTATTCTGGAAGTATAACTTTAGCAGGGTTTCAGAAAAGTGTGAAGTAACCGTGAATGAATTATAACATTCCAAATACATCATTATTTTAGTCAACTAATTCGGGTGACGTGGCAGTTTACTAATTTGAAAATGCCAATTCAAACACGGCCTTGGGGCTGTTTTGGAGTGGCAATGCGAAACGCCATGTCATCTCTGCAACTACAATGTTTTGCGTGTTTTGCGCAATCGAAAAAAAATCCCACCAATTTACGTAAAAGTGCTAGTAAATATTCTCCATAACTCTCCTTAAAACCACCGTCACGCTGATTTTTCATTACCGAGCTTTCCGTAAATTTCACAGATATTTCTGTGAATTCATAGGAACTCTCTGCAAATTTACTGGTTGGTTTTAATATGCGTCCGATTTAAAAAAAAACATGAATTAATAAATTTAAAATTTTTATACGGGTGTTTTATTGCGTATAAGATTGTTTAAAAAAGTTAAATATCGTATTCAGAAAATATATTTGAACATGAGTCAAAACGTTAAAGTATGTGACTCCTAGCATTATCCACTACCTCCTTGTAAAAATACAAGCTATAAAGATCTTATTTATGACTATTTTACATACCTACACTGCGAGAAATAAAGAGTTCTTGGAGCAAAATACATTTTCTTGGAGAGTATTTGTTTCGGATTGAGCAAATATATTGTTGCCATTAACAATCTGAAACAATAAATCAACGTTGTTTCAGTACAAGTTTATATTTAGTTCGCTACACCATTTGGCTGTTTAGATGCTATGTTCGGTGAAATTCGGTTCACGCGTTCAAATGTTGTTAGGGTGTATATATGTGTGTGTGCCACACACACGCACACACAGACACCCATGCATACATATACACAAAGACACCTTGTCAGGAATGTGATCACAAAAGCCTTTCCCGATAGTTCTGCAAGTCTATTAAAAATTGAGACACATTTTCTTTCTAAAATGTTAGATTACTTTTCGATATTTTTATCATAAAAAATATAAATCACTATCGAAATTTAGAAGATGATTTGAAGTAACTAAGCGTTTGCACCTTGAATCTCAGAATCAAATGTTATACTTCAAAACATAAGCACAAGTTCACATATATTTCGGCAAGCAATCACTTGTGTCGTATAATTTCATTAAAAACCTGAGCCAAGAGTTACAAATTTCCTGGTTAAGACTTTTGTTACTAGAGTTGCAAAATTTTCTTTTCGTTTTGTTCTTACAAATAAGTACGTCTGGTATTGCTTGTAGCATATTATTCTTTCGTGAACTCGCAAAATGCTACTTTATTTACAGTTGTGTGCGTAATATTAAGCTATTTTACGCTGGTTGACTTAACCGTAGTTTTGCCAGCAAGGGTACAGTTTATATTCCGTTAGGTTATTCGAAATTTCCACAATGCGTTTTCATGTGGTATGTTTCACAGATTCATTCCGAACATTGTTATAATATTTCCTGGCGATGATACAAAAAATAAGATTATTTGGAAAAGTTGCAAAATATTTCAAAGCCGGTTTTCTGAATAGAAGTTGACGAAATAGTAAAATATGTGAATATCTCAAGATTTGTAGTGTCTAATTAATAACATCATTTCCCTGAGCGAATAGTGTACCTTCGTACACACTTGCATAGTGGTAGTGTATAGCAGAGTTTTGTGCGAACAATTAAGGCATTGCACTAATTCCTTGTTACCTTATCTATTCTTGTATAAAAATGCACTCACGTTTATTTAACATGATAAGTTTTTTTTTTTACAATATATGTACACTACTCCATAATTATCCATTAATTTAAAGCCTTGCACATTATGTTAATATTGTCGATTCCGTCTCATTTTATTTCCATGAGTTTTATCATTTATGATGTTTAATTTATTAATTCAACTGAATGTGTTGAACAACATCTTCTTTCAAGTTCAATTCCTTTATAAATACGTGGGAAAGAATTTATGTTTATTGTAAATTCGTTTCTAGAATTTATTTTATGAAACTTTTTTTCTAAGCGGTTGAATTTAATACATCTAATCAAAATATATTGTTTTTCTGAGATAAAATAATTTTATAAATTTTTTTTGTGATTTAAATAAATCAACTAATTTCTAGTAAATAAAATAAGATAAGTAATCGTGCTCCTATTGCATTTTATTTTTTGAAAGTTATTACGAACTGAACTGCACGTGTTCCGTCATTATAAAAACTTGTAGTTTTAAAACGAATAGACTTTTCGATAAAGTTAATTTTGCTGCAAACAGCAAGCGATTTACGAATCCAACACGAGTTTCTTAGCCAGAATTNTTTATAAATACGTGGGAAAGAATTTATGTTTATTGTAAATTCGTTTCTAGAATTTATTTTATGAAACTTTTTTTCCAAGCGGTTGAATTTAATACATCTAATAAAAATATATTGTTTTTCTAAGATAAAATAATTTTATAAATTTTTTTTGTGATTTAAATAAATCAACTAATTGCTAGTAAATAAAAAAAGATACTTAATCGTGCTCCTATTGAATTTTATTTTTTTAAAGTTATTAGGAACTGAACTGCACGTGTTCCGTCATTATAAAAACTTGTAGTTTTAAAACGAATCGACTTTTCGATAAAGTTAATTTTGCTGCAAACAGCAAGCGATTTACGAATCCAACACGAGTTTCTTAGCCAGAATTTCGTTAATCCATTTGTGCCCATGTTTCTGATGCAAGATGGATCAGTTTTCCTAATAAAAGTTATAGGTTGGCGTAAAAAGATTACAATACCGACGGCATCAAAAACTGATAGAGAAACGCCAATTTACTTCGCCAAAATAGTAATGTAATATTTTAGCCGAAGGGTGGGGGGGTGCCACTGTAACCGTAAGATCATGATAAATGCCATTAGCCAACGGTAACAGAACAAGGAAATACCCATATCACGTTACAGCTTTCCCACGGAGCGGTTATTATCTTTGCGTGAAAATGCTCTTACGTGTCTGGTTGCCGTAAGGGTGTTACGGCGTTTCTTAAGCACGATCTATAATTGCAACTTTCCTACCATTTTGAAAAAAAATCGCCGCAACACGCAAAGCGTGGAAAGACTCAATAACCGTTTTAAAGATATGAGAAAATTGCTGCCAAGGTTTACTGGGCTTGAGATTTTACCCCATCACCTAAACGTTTAGATCATCGGAAATTCCTTTAAGGATTTTTAGCCTTTAAAAATCAAGATCTAAAATAATTGTAAAATAACAGGTCCTACAAAATTTCTTTGGTAAGATTTATGTCATAAACGTTATGCGTAAGTTTCTATATAGGGGAGATTATATTTGGGTTTATTATTATAAAAAATTAAGCCTTTACAAAACACGAATAAATCCATTCTGAATATCTCACAGCTAGTCGTATTTTATTTTTGATACTTACAATTGCGGTAATCATTCAAAACAATCTTGTTTTCTTTTTGAAAAAAAAATTTTGATTGACCATAAAGCAAAGAACCACACAGGACGTGTATACGTATCTCATTATTCCAGCTCTTTAATTTTATAATTATTGATTCGTAACAGGATTTTTTCAAATTGGTGTTATAGTACAGCAAATAACGGTACACATATTATACAGGATATGGACAAAATAATATGAACACCATGCAATATAGTACATTTTGTTGCATGTTGGCAACACTGCTTCCGTGTAAATAATGCGACGCGTATGTATTGCACAGTTTACGTGCCAAGTCTTGTAGGTTATATTTCAGTGTATTATACGCTTTGTTCTGCGACGGTTAAAACAAGCGATCGGTGAAATGTGTGATCTCTCAGACTTCGAAAGAGGGCAAATCGTTGGTGCTCGGTTAGCGGGAGCGTCTGTGACGAAAACAGCTGAATTTTTTAACGTTTCACGAGCAACAGTATCCACGGTAATGACAGCATACACAAAACATGGTAAAACATCATCGGCGAAGAGGAATAGTGGGCGAAACCCAAAGTTAACTCACAGAGACTGACGAACATTAAAAAATTTGTGGCCAGAAAACATAAAAATACTGCGGCAAAAGTGACAGCAGAACTCAGCACTCACTTGAGTAATACTGTTTCGACAAAAACAGTACGGCGGGAGCTCCACAAAGCTACCATTCATAGAAGGGCTGCAATTGCGAAATCCTTTATAATGGAAGCCAATGTTAAGCTGCGAAAGAAGTGGTCCCACGATCATAAAACCTGGACACTTGATGATTCGAAGAATGTGACATGGTCCGATGAATCATCGTTTACATTGTTTCCTACAAACGGCCGGATTTATGCATGGAGAACCCGAAAAGAAACCTATAATCCGGACTGCCTGCTTCCTACAGTCAAGCATGGGGGAGGTTCCGTTATTATTTGGGCGGCTATATCGTGTTATTCAGCTGGTCCTCTCATTCACATCACTGGACGGATTACTGCGAATGAATATCTAGACATCCTCAATCATGAAGTTCTTAGTATGACTAGCATATTGCTGCCAAACACTGCCATATTCCAATATGATAATGCACCCATACACACAGCCAAAAAGGTTCAGTATTGGTTTGAGGAGCATTAGAATATCATCAAACATCTTCCCTGGCCAGACTTCAACATAATTGAACCGTTATGGGCAGTTTTAGAGCAGATAGTGAGGAGCAGATTTCCATCTCCAACATCATTGAAGCAATTGGCGGATGTTTTGGTACAAGAATGGGACAACAATCCGTTGTAAACTATTCAGACACTCTACGAATCTATTCCGCGAAGAATTGCAGCTGTTCAAAAAGCAAATGGTGGCCCAACACCTAATTAATTAATTAATATTGTGTACATGACAGGTGTTCATATTATTTTGTCCATCCCCTGTATTTCAATTTTATTGAAAAACATTTACAATAGATGCCATAAAAACGTTCTTAATATTTTATATTTCTGAAACAGTTTGTGAGTTACGAAATATTCCAAGGTAGACCCTACTGTATATGTTTAAAGTGCGGATTTTCACTTTTTCCATGCCAATCAAGAATACACGAGAACTTTGACGCACTAATATCATAAATTTGTTTGCTAGTTACCGCATAATTCTTTATTCGTTATTACTTCCAAGTATCAGGTAACCGTAACCTTTTTCACATAGGTAAAGAAAGTAATTGTAAATTCGTCTTTTACTTTCATGAAATTATCATACGTTATAAATGAAAACAGATTCCCTAACTGGACCAAAAGTAGTGTAGCAAATATTACAATATTTATCTGCAGATCGAGAAAGTAAAACATTATTTCTTAAATTTTGCAAAAGTGGAAAAATATTAAATCCTTTAAAATAGTAATACCCTAATCTCTTACGTCAAAAGTCTATCTCAAAAATAACCAAACCAATTTTATACGAACATTAAATATTTTATTTTCATGTTCTGTTTCTGCAAAAAGTTAAATTTTCAAAAAATTATTTCTAACAGGAGACACTTCGGAATATTATATGCAGTAATATCTGTGGGAAGGAAGGAAGGAAAGGTCTGCATTAAAGAAGAACTGACTTGGTTTTTAGTGGTCTAAAAAAATTCAGAAGAAATTTTATCTTCAGTAATACTATTTGAGAGTCCACGAATTAAAATAAATGAGAAATATAATTTGGGTGTGGCATGGAAAGTTAATATTTACAAATATATTGCTCTTGTTAAAATGAACAAATGTGTAAACTGGGCGGAACTTGGTATTCATAGTCATTTGTGGATATACAACGATAAACGTGATATCATTTTTATTTTCACTCGTGCCAGGGATGAAAACTTTTATGTTTTGTGCACAATAAAGTACAGGAGAAGTAGGTCGATATTAAAAAAAAAAAATTAATTTCAAGACTCGTGAATAGTTGTGGAGGTGGGAGTGACCGTATCACGGTCCGAATCATACAATACATACATAGTTCGCAAGGCGACCACCCAACTCTTTAATCTGCGTGTACGCTTAACGCCTCGTAAAAAAAAAAGATACAACGGTAAACGAACAGCAATCGTTTAGCGGTGTAAAAACATTTCATCCTTCGGTCATAAAAATGTATTCTACATGTAACACACGTTGCATAGTTTGATATTGTTACATGTTGCCGCTCTGCGTCGCTTCCGTTACCCCGTGCCGCTCGAGTGTACGAAGCAGTGTCAAGGGCTTAATTAGTAACCCGAGAAGAACGCGGAGATATACAAAGAGCTGCCCTGATAGGCTTACTGGTACTCGTGCCCCCCCCCCTGTTCTTAGAATATCGAATTACTTGTGTTATCGTTTAAAGAATGTTCTGTTCATCGTACTCGCCTCCCTCAGTGAAACTCGGGCTACGGGGAACCTTCTGGGGCCAACTGGAATACTTAAGCCGCGACGGGCCTCCTAGTCGACATTATAGAGTCTGGAGCATTGTGCGGCCTGAAGCACCCGGTGTGCGAGGTCAGTGAAGCGGCGAGAGTGAAGTCTGCAAACTGCGAGCATCGGTGCAGTGGAGAGTGAGACTGACGGACGGGACTACTGAACTGGATGTGTGAGTGATATACCTCTGGAATGATGGCAATAGATAGTTGGGTTGACTATGTGTAAATAACACGTGCTAATTGATTGACTTTAACCAAAATTAAGACAGTAATAAGAATGGAGAATGAATTAAGAGAACTGGAAGGCTCTTAAATTCGAGGTCTTGAGAGCCACAGTGATCAGAACATTAATTGCAATTGAGATGAATATTAATTATTGCTATCTCTGTGAATAACATACTAAAGAGCCAAAAAAACTGGTACACCTGCCTAGTAACCATGAATCCTGCAGGGCAGTTCACAAATCAAATCTGCGCCAATTTGAGAAAGGGTTGCACGTCTGTCACGTTTAATGATTCTCGTCAGTCGTCGTTTGTCCCGTTTTTCACGATCTTTTTCCGGCCTCAGCGATGTTGAAGATGTGGTATTTTACCAGATTCCCGATATTCACGGTACACTAGTGAAATGGTCGTATGTGAACATGCAAATGTTATCGCTACCTTGGAGATGCTATGTCCCATCTCTCGTGCGCCGACTATAACACCACGTTCAAACTCACTTAAATCTTGATAACCTGTCATCGTAGCAGAAGTAACCTATCTAGCTGCCGACTGCACCGCGTTACTCTGATTGGTTCCATACCTCTGTTATTTGCATACGCACGCCTATACCAGTTTTTTTTGCTCTTCAGTATAAGTGTAGGATACGTAGTTTAACACTGTAACTAATAGCTGTGTGAATTTGATAGCATAATAAATAATTTGTAATTTAGTTATATTATTTTAATTAAGTTTTCCATCCCTCAAGAACTCTGATGCGCCCCTGACGTCTTAAAACAATATACAGGCTGCATCTTAAATTGACCGTTAAACTTCTGCTGCAGGTTTACCACGACAGAATAAGTTGTAAACACATACTGTCTAAATCGACTCCCAAGAGAGGTACACGTCTTTATAGTTGGACCTGACGCACGAGATTATTATGATATCGGAGAAAATATGTAAGATGGAACACTGCGTTTCTGGATAATGTATAAGTGTGAAATTATCTACAAACACCACAATACACAATAACAGTTACCACTGTTATTGCGAGCCATTCGACATGACGCGGTAGCCTATATGGGATCTTATTGATGGAACATGAATCCGCATGTTCCAAGGTTGCCTTGTGTAAACGCCCGAACCCCCGCCGTTTTCGAGTAATTAAAATTTGAAATTCCAAAAAAAAAAAGTGTTCAAAACCTGGCAGGAGGGCAACACGAACTACACCCTATAACGAATGGTTGCAAATATCGAAGAGACAAGATAACAGAGAGAGGTACGTAACTGTGGCGTTGAGAAATGCCGCAAATCACAATTATAATCGAAACAATAGCAAATTACATTAGATATGTATGTACACCATTTCCATGAGGATAAACTCGAGAGTGTGGAATTTATTGTCGTGTGCCAAGCATTAGTATTAAAAGAACAGAGGACACGACCACAACGCGTGCAATAATGAAGCGTTCACCGTAGTAATCGATGGCAACATCAATGTCCATACCGCAGTTACCAAATGTCTCTTCTGTGTAAGAATCGACTTGTGTTTGTTGTGATCGTAAATCGATGTAAAATGTTTATCGACTATGTGAAATATTTATCATGGCCAACTCGTATACGAGGCTGATGCGGGTGAAAACCGTTTGTATGCAGGTATCACAACATGGTTGCTTGAGGAATGGTGTCAATTGAAATATTAATTGCCAGTCATAACGGCCTGCCATATAGGCCGCCTCACAACACACACACGCAACACACAGCATCGTCAAGTGGAGGGTATTTGACCTATGTGGCTCGTTATATGTTCGGTCGTTCACTCAGCCGAAACCATTGTACTAGCGTTTAGCGGAATGGAGCAGAGGCGTAGTTCGAGTATCGCTAAATGTATATTTTTACATGGCCAGAAATGATTGAAATTCACCTTGTGTATGGGGCTGCGCAGTGCAACAGTGGAGATGCAGCACGCATGTAAAGGGAAAGGTATCCAAACAGACGTGTGCAACATCATTCAACGTTCACAGCCATTGATAGGAGGATTTGCGAACAGGGGACACTCACGGTAAGTAACAGAGTCGAGCAGTGTGTTTACGTGATGTCACAGCGGTCATTGTTCACTGTGAAACCAAGTGAACCTGTCCCAATACCGTACACATTCAAGGTGTACAGGTCTAATTCTGGCCGTCCAAGGTCAGCCCGAACACCCCACTTTGAGGAGGAGGTGCTGCGGAGGTTCCACGAGTTGCCATCTACCAGCATCCGTCAAGTGACGCACCCGGTCCGCACTGGACACATGAATGTGTGGAGAGTTTTGCATGAGCAGCTGCTCCATCCATATCGCCGACAGAATGTGCACCATTTGAAGTCTGAATACTACCCACAACGTTAACAATTCGTGCAGTGATGTTGACAACGATGTGCAGTAGAGCGACATTCCCCAAGTGCCATGTTGTTTACCGACGAAGCACGATTCACAAGAGAATATGTGTTGACTTCTCGTAACAATCACGTGTTGACAGAGGCGAACACGCAGGCGTCCTTTATCCACAAATACTGTGTGGTATTGTAGGTGACATTTAATAGGGCCATAAGTGTTTCACGCTCGGTTAAATGCTGACCGGTACCTCATGTTTTTTTAAAACAAGTTTTGCCAGTGTTTCTGGAAGATGTTCCACTTGGGATTCGACAGGAAATGTGACTGCAGCATGACAGTGCACCACCACACTTTGGTGCATATGTTCTAGAGTACCTTGACACCACGTTCCCAGGTAAATTGATAGGCCGTGGTGGGCCGAGGTTATTGCCTGCGATGTCACCAGGTCTTACACCGCTTGACTTTAACTTGTGGGGTGCTATGAAGTGTTTGGTGTACGACACTCCAATAGCGTCTCTGGAGGATGTCGCGGTCTGCACACATGCTGCTGCCGAGATCATAAGAACCACACCCGTCGTGTTTGACCGTGTTCGGCAATCATGGCATCCTCGATGTACACTCTACAGCGAGGTTGGAGGCCGACAGTTCCGGAAACCTCATCTAAGGCTCTTTTATACCACAGTATTGCACGTCATTATGTAATAAATGACAATGTGAATTTACCTGGTATACTCTTATTGCTACAACTTAAAAATTAAACACTGGTGAACCATCACTTTACATTTGTTACTTAATGTGTCCGAATGTTTCAGTCCTCTCTGTTATCTTGTCCTTTTGATGTTCGCAACCACTCAATATTGGCTGCTGTGCGTCTTGCCCACCTGCTAGGTTATGAACATATTTATTTTGAAATTTCTAAATCGCATTACCCTAAAACGGTGGGGGTTAGGGCGTTTACACAAGGCAACCTTTACCGTCAATTGGAAAATGCGGATTCATATTCTATCAATAATATCCCACTTATGCTACCGCGTCATGTCGAATGGCTCGCAATAAGAGTGGTAACCGTTAGTATTTCCATTAATTAATTTGATTACAGCGACAGATTTGTGGTGTTTGTAGAAAATTTTACACCTACACAGTTCTGGTGCGTCAGGTCCAACTTCAAAGACGTCTACCGCCCTTGGGAGTCGATTTAGACCATAGGTCGTCCATAAGTTTACTTTTTTCGTGTTTTGCCTGCAGCCGAAGTTAGTAGGTCGAATTTAGATACGCCCTAAATGTCGTAGGAAATATATAAAAATTTCCGATCGTATTTTGAAGTTAGGGTGTGCTAATGCTCAGTATAAGTCACGGGGATTTTTACAGTTTAGATTTGGGACTCGGAAAATGGCTACTGGTTACATAGCTCATGCTTCCGAGTCCTATTTACTTCTTCAAGACCTCCTTGGTGCAGTTGGGATGCATGCCGGCTTACGGCGCCGGGGGTTTCCATGTTCACATCTCGGGTAAGACATGGGCGTAATTATATTTGCGTACTTCAGTCTGAATCACACCTTGTGTGAACAAGTCAACAAATATTGTCATATTTCTAGTGTATCGGCCAATGAAATAAAACAAAAAAAAAATTGCTAACACAGTGGAATTGCATTCGGGTGGCCAAGGGTACGATTTCCCGACCGGCCATCCTGATTATGGCTTTCCGAACTCATTCTAGGCGAATGCTCGTCTGACTCCTCACTACAAGCCCTGGCTCATTCCTTTAATTCCTTTTGAAGTACTGTATCTTGCTTCGTCACTAGCGATCCCACTGTCGACGAGACTTTAAGCCAACCTACCTATATTACCTCAAATCACTCAGCTATTCTATCGCATTTCAGCTAATTATTCACCGTGTTCAAATATCACCACTATCCACCCCCACTTATTGGCAAATAGAATAATGTCATTAGAAAATTAGTGATATTTATAGGCATGGTGAGTTGAGAATAATTCATTTGACACCACAAAGAGCAGCAACTTCTTAAAATGTGTGTCAGAGCGATTCGTCTTGCATACCGAATGTCTGTAAAATAACACGACATAATGATTTCATAACTAATAAAACTAAAGTACCAAAATGATTTCCACAATGGTTGAACTCCCCTGTTTAAACTGTGATTTGTAATAGATTCCAGCGAATTAAACCATTCTGAATCACAGGTTTAAACTTTATTTCGCTTTCTCACCAGCCTACAAGAATGTGTTAGATGAATTTCACATGATTAGGATTTATTTTAGTGTATGAAACGTTTAAATGCGGTTGTAGGTTTTCGGAGAGCATGTATAAAGGACAAGAAATGCAATCACAGCATTTATAAGGAAGTACATTCCAATGGACCTACAAAATGGCCTAACTTGCATGTATCATGTTGTAAATGCCATTCTCCAGTCACTGCCTGGGAATTAGTTATGAGATAGCAACCCAGTAAATGACTTTTACGGCATTCAGCAACCCATCAAATACACAAGGCCCCGTTTTATCAGCCTCGTGAAGCCAATAGAATACCGAGTACTGACCACGATGCCACTAGGATTCTTTACCTACATATTTAATTTGTTCCAGAATAGTGTGGTGGACAATCCAGAAAAATGCACGTTGGAGATAAAAACATGGAAAGGTGTGTGCCCATCTTTATTTTATCACGAAGTGTAATTCGTCCTTTTAGCAGTAAATGCAAATGCACCGTAAATATTACTAAGGAAATTTATAACTAATAGAAAAGGAATATTCTCTGCGATCGTTTAAAAAATAATAGAGACGAAAAGAATTTGTATTGTTACTGTCCGAATAATTGCCTTTATCGGTTTGTCCCACTGCAGTCCAGATAACGTGGTGTGTTCGTTTGGAAGTAAAGTCATTTGTGAGTGTTTTTTTTTCCTAGTTGGCCGGATAAAATGCATCCGTATCACATGATCACGCGGTAACGCTGACACATTTAGATACCGATAAAAGTATAATTATATCATTTGGCGATTTGGAAAATTTCTCTTTACGCCCAACATTGCAAATAATATCGCGAGTATATGATATTATTGCTGGTTCTCGTAACAGTAAATTTCAATTGAACAATGTGTTCAGCGCAGCGGCTTTTACTAATAAGCGTTCGTTAGCAAGTAGGGAGTAATTAAATCATTTTCATTCCATTAAATGATTCAATCAAACAATTTCAGCTAAACTGGAGTAGATAATGGATATGATTACGTTGGCTGTTTGTTGGGAATGCAAACACACTGCCGAAAACTGAAAACCAACGAGAATTTTCCAGCCGAGATGTCTTTGTGCCAACCGCATGAATGTTCAACTTTGTCATACTCTGTCAATTATCGTTTATCAGAGGATACGATTAATTATGAAATTAGCGCTGCTTCGTGCCCAGTGGTGACATTTGAAATGCGACACAATGATTGCGAAGTTGTTAGGTTTTGTTGACGACAGAGGTTGATGCTTCGTGTTGGTTCAATACCTCCGAGTCATACTCGAATGTGTATATTTTAAAGTTAAACTACACCCAGCTCAAAACAAATCGCCTAGTGGTAATATCATCCAGATCTTTAAGAACAATTCACCCTTAGAGTTAAAATATAAATAGTGTACTCCGTCGTCAGAAATCTCTAAACGTGTTCAATACTGGAAGAAGTACTTTTGGGTAAATATTCATATGTTTATTGTTTTGGTTCTAACATATAACTTTACAACCAGAGTTAAACTGAGTTACCGATTTATGTAAATGAAGGAACATACACATTATAAGATTTTCTAGAGTTTTGTAGGTCTCAACTTAAAATTTGTAGAAAAGTAGCACTGTACTGATAGTAAAATTACAATTGATGAGCCGAATTTTTTTCTAAATTGGAAGGTGTAAGTAAAGTTCTTTTAACTTGTATGTTTGTTGAACAAGATGGCTATGATTTACTGAGAAATATCTCCTTAATATGATATTCTATGTTATTCAGTAAAAATATCAAAAGTGTCTTCAATAATCATAGGCATTTGAAAATGAGGGATCTATGGTACAGCAGGGCTGGCTGATGCGTGAGCGATATAAAACGCAATTTCCCAATGTGCGTACACATGGGCAAAAATGTTTTTACCTTTTCTTACAAAACATCTTATTCACAGAATATTTATTATCTGAGATACGCCTACCCGTACAAACAGTGCAGCGTATAAAATAAAAATATTTGAAGAATACTGACTCTTTAAAACGACACGCAGCTGGTTTCGTTGTCAAGAGCACAGAATTGTAGGCTTCGTACTCGGCTATAGTAATACGAACCATTCATAGCCTGGGATTGTATAATTTTCCTGCAACTTTCTTGGAATGTTTTTGGTTCAAGGTCACGGGTACAGGCATGGAGTCACGGTAAAATGTCAAGGTCACCCAGATTCAATATGGCGGTTGGGTGACCGGAATGACAGAGCATGAATGGCGCCTGGCGCCTGTGCCCCGTGTCCTTGCCTCAGATTTCCCCATATAATTATATTAACATCATAAGGCACCCGTGTGCTTTATGGCTTAAAAGTACTTTAGATTCGAGTTATTTAAGTATGGGTCACGGTTTACGAATCATTTGCCCCCAAAGAAGGTCATTGGGCGTTGAGCCTCGCAGTGTACAGTACCGTTCAAAAATAGCCTCCATGTGCATTGTATACATAATTACGTACGCAAGATCTGAATGGTTTTATTCAATATTATACTGTATTACAATAGTTTACTAATTATACAGGATGAACCTACTCTGAAAAAACGGTTTTGTGGTGACCAACAAAATGTATTTGGTGATTACAGAATTATTTTGTCAATATACACATCAGAAAATATTTTGTAGCACCAGCAAAAGTTTTTTGTCATTTCAGTATACAGTGGCAACTACAAAACTACGTTTGTGGTCACCAACAGTTAAAACCTAAATTAAACGTTGCTATCAGCGGGTCTCGAACTCCAGACCTTACACAGGCGAGCTCAGTGTGTTACCACTGCGCCACCCTGCTCGTCGCTAAAGCTATCTCTGGAGCATGTAAATAACGTAAGTCTAATATGTGGCACACTCGATAAGGCCTGCACACTTCACCTTATGGAAAGTTTACTTTCTTGAATCATTTAAATATGACATATATTTATTTTGAAGAAAGTAGTGATATGAACGGTGTTCTTAGGAATATCACTCATGAAATAGTTCGTAACCTGATGCAAATAACCGAACACGGACAAATGTGGCTGGCGTCGTGGCCATACAGAAGGTCTGACCGCCAGAGATCACACGCTAAATATAAAGGATAAAGTTTTCCTGTCGTAGCAAATTTTATTACTGTATATGACCTAAATGCCATTGCAGCCAACTATATGTTTTGATGGCAGCCAATAGATATATTGTTAATAATCAAATATTTAGTGAGCATTAAAAAGCGTTGGTACTT
>NQII01012415.1:0-20539 GCA_002778355.1 Clitarchus hookeri
CCCCAGTGACCTTAAACTTGAAAATTTTTTAAAAATTAAAGTATTTTTAACATTATTTTTAACATTTTGAAAATGTATAAAGGCTAAGCAAAATAACTTTTAGAAATGCATAACATATTTTTAAAATAATTACTGAAGGATAATTAAAAAAACTTATTTTTCCATAGGTCCTCCCAGCACCATGTCCAGTATACAACAAACACCCCTTCAATAAATAACATTGTGTTAACATTCCCTCTTCTCCTAACCACACATTCTCACTCTCAATTATAGAATATATAAAAAAAATCTAATAACATTAAAAAATAATTCTATAGATCAAGGAAAAATTATATTGATGACTGACTAACATGTTGGTTGTTGTCGACCTTGACATTGACACCAATGTTATTAAAATAGAAAAATCGGGAAAAAATAACAGTCTCTGCAATTATCCATTAGTAGCTGATCACAACAAGGGCCATAACGACTAACCATACTAGCCAACGACTGACTGCAACCAAGACTGATTCCTGAAGGGAATAACTGAGCCCAAGACCAGCTCCTGACGAGAGCAGTTCCTGCAAAACTCGCTAGACCAACCGACAAGGCCAACTGGCTAAACCAACCACCTATTCAATGAAACTATTATGGAAAATCTCGAAAAAGTCTCCTGATAAGAGTCTGGTAGCTAACCTTTACGCATAAAATTATAGCAAATTTTTGAGAAACAATTCTCCCAAAGCTGACCATACTAATTTGTCATTATAACATACCAGACCAACTGATCATGCCAACCAACTACTTGCGAAAAATTCCTCAAAAATATTCTCCTCATTTCATTCGTTTGCTGTATAGAACTCATCCATTTCAAACGATGCGAGTAAGGCATAATACCTCAGATCGAAACATAACCCTCTTCCTGCACAAGCTCACATTAAATTTATGTAAAAAACACACTGGCAATCAAATGTTTACACCACTGAATTAATAAGTCTTTCAGAGAAGCAGAAGGGACTCTATAAGAAATTAACTACACATTACNAAGCAGAAGGGACTCTATAAGAAATTAACTACACATTACTATAGGTATATAGATAAATTTAATATATTTACATATATAAATTTCATTTTTCTATTTAATTTTTACATTCGATCTTTACATTTATAAGATTGCTGCAGATCATGGGTAGCAGCCAACAGTCTCATATGATATAAACCCGATCCTTATGTTCATCCATGATTGAATGTATCTCAACAATGTGTGAGAGATCTCTGCGTTTTTCGCAATTCAATCATATATGTGAGTCTATCTGCTGTCGTCATGATCGTCTTCACTTCCTGTTTCATCCTCAATATCAAGTTTACCTTTGTTTATAGGACTCGCATGGTTGTCGTCAGTGTTTTCAGTAGTTGACAGTTTATTTTGAAGTTAATCGATTTCACGCTAAAATCTTACAAGTGTATATTTCATGCGTACCGAATCTACTGCACTCATTGCGTCTTTAGCACTAAATGTCTCATCATGATCGTCTGTGGAATCAGTACCCACCGATGCAGCAGGGGGTGTTGACGACATCACTTGCTGCCTCTCAAAAGACGAATTCTTGCAGATCCTGATGGAGATCTTCAATGTATCACCTTGCATAAACTGCATGTGGTCATTGTCATAATACTTCATTGCGCCAAACGGACTCTTAGTAAAGGTGGTCCTCTCATATCGCCGAGCATGGCAGCTTTTGTTGAAGATCTTTCCTCAGTAGCAACAATGTATTTAATGTAATTTTACAGCAGTGGGAGATGGTAAACCCATAGAGGTAAGCTCTACATAGACTTCGTTCAACCATTAGCTTGCATCATCTTTATGATACAACCGAAGTTTTTTTCACATTGATATTTAAGCCTTTTTGATAAATCCATTCAACCAGATATTTATATCTAGTAGTTCCGTGATTACATTACCAAGCTGTTACATCTTCAACAGTTTATTCCAGACACGTTCTTCGCTCAGCTTGATCTCATGCTCCACAAATTACTCCAAATGCTCAACAAAGTCTCCTAATGCTTCGCAAATGGCCCGTCATGCTCCACAACTGACCCCTCGCAAGTCTGAACCCTCACACAGTCCAAGCTTCGCATTCACGTAAGGGTCTGTTGGTTGTTTATGATGTAATTATCTGTAGTTAGGTACAAGGACATCATAATTGCCGATTTGCCAAGTGGATTGAGCACACTTATTCTCAGTTCTAGATGATTTACTGATACCAGAGTCCAACCCAAATCCTTGGAAACTATTTTTTCTTCTTCTTGGCAAAACTTGTGTATACTATTTTGTCAACAGCGCTTTCTTTTGCATCCACATTATGCAAAGTTACATTCAAGATCTTGAAAGATCTTGCTAAAATTATATTCATCATCGTGGGGCTCTGGGTTTCGTATAGCTACAGTCCAGCCACATAATATATTTTAACCCACCATATTATTACATCTCATCGATAAGTTTGCTAATCATATGAGGTTTCGTACTTGACAGGAACGAGCTAACTACTTTCGATGTAATTGTCATATTCGGTGCAACACAATCTTTATGAAGATCTCTGAATTCAGATCTCTTCAGAAAAAATTCCATTAACCTTAGTCTTCGGCATGAATAGCACTGACGTAGGTTGTGTTATACTATCAGGTGATGATGTTGCAGGTTACGGCTCCATGATCGTTGAGGTCAAGTGCAGCCCTTCGTATTCACAATTCATCTACGTTGTATGACGACAGACATTCCAATTCGATGGTGGCAGAACGACATTGCCATTTTTGTATATAAAAGCGTTTTTTTTTTGTACAGTAAATAGCCCGGAGTGGTTTCCATTTAAAATGTAGGACATAATTCCTTCTGTGATTAGAAACTGGGTTCTTTACTGTAAAAATAATCGCTTTAATATACAAAAATTACAGTTGTTGTTCTGGCACCATCCATTTGGAAGGGTTCTCTCTCTACACAACGATGATGAATTGTGAATACGTTGGCCTGCCTTTGATCTATATGAACAAAGAGAGATGTGACCTGCATCATCGTCATCTGATTGTGTAGCACAATATATGTAGTGCTCTGCGAGCCGAAGCATAATGTTTACGGCTTTTTACTGAAATGTTCTGCATTCAGGGGTCTTCTTGAAGATTATCTTGAACAGGACATTTCGATTACATTGAAAGATGTGTGCTCGGTCTTGTCAAGTATGGAACTTAATATGATTAAATTACTTATCGATAAGGTGGAGAAATATGGTGCTGCTAAATAAAATATGGTACTGGACTTTAGATATACTAAACCAGACCTCCAAGATAACGAATATTTTACTAGAGCCTTTAAGACTTCGAATGCCACTGTGTACATTGTGGACACAATGGAAAGTACTGTTGACAATAGTATACACAAGTTATGACNTGGTACTGGACTTTAGATATACTAAACCAGACCTCCAAGATAACGAATATTGTACTAGAGCCTTCAAGACTTCGATTGCCACTGTGTACATTGTGGACACAATGGAAAGTACTGTTGACAATAGTATACACAAGTTATGACAAGAGAAAGAANTCAGAAAAAATTCCATTAACCTTAGTCTTCGGCATGAATAGCACTGACGTAGGTTGTGTTATACTATCAGGTGATTATGTTGCAGGTTACGTCTCCATGATCGTTGAGGTCATGTGCAGCCCTTCGTATTCACAATTCATCTTCGTTGTATAACGACAGACATTCCAATTCGATGGTGGCAGAACGACATTGCCATTTTTGTATATAAAAGAGTTTTTTTTTGTACAGTAAATAGCCCGGAGTGGTTTCCATTATTTTACATCCTGTATTAAGGAAGACACTAATCTTACTGGGTTCTTTACTGTAAAAATAATCGCTTTAATATACATAAATTACAGTTGTTGTTCTGGCACCATCCATTTGGTTCCCAAGAGAGAGATGTGTTGCTACTACTTAACACTTATCGTTGGCCTGCCTTTGATCTCTATGAACAAAGAGAGATGTGACCTGCATCATCGTCATCTGATTGTGTAGCACAATGATGCATCACGAGACGCTCCCGAAGCATAATGTTTACGGCTTTTTACTGAAATGTTCTGCATTCAGGGGTCTTCTCGAAGATTATCTTGAACAGGACATTTCCTAATGTAACTTTCTACACACGAGCCAGAACAGTTCATACCTTGAATTAATGATTAAATTACTTATCGATAAGGTGGAGAAATATGGTGCTGCTAAATAAAATATGGTNATAATGTTTACGGCTTTTTACTGAAATGTTCTGCATTCAGGGGTCTTCTTGAAGATTATCTTGAACAGGACATTTTGATTACATTGAAAGATGTGTGCTCGGTCTTGTCAAGTATGGAACTTAATATGATTAAATGACTTATCGATAAGGTGGAGAAATATGGTGCTGCTAAATAAAATATGGTACTGGACTTTAGATATACTAAACCAGACCTCCAAGATAACGAATCTTTTACTAGAGCCTTCAAGACTTTGAATGCCACTGTGTACATTGTGGACACAATGGAAAGTACTGTTGACAATAGTATACACAAGTTATGACAAGAGAAAGAAGAAATGGTTTCTAAGAGTTGGGTATGGACCCTGGCTTCAGTAAATCCTCTAGAGATGAGAACAAGTGGTATCATCAATCCACTTGGCAAATAGGCACTTACTGATTTCTTTCTACCTGAATACGGAGAGTTACAACATAAACATACAACAAACCACCACGTGAATGCGAAGCCTGGATTGTTTGAGGGGTCGGACTTGTGAGGGGTCATTATTGGAGCACAAAAGACCATGTGGAGCATAAGGGTCATTTGTGGAGCATGAGGGGTCGTTTGCGGAGCATTAGGGTTCATTTGCGGAGTACTAGAGATCATCTGAGGAGTTCCAGTGGTCATTTGTGGAGCATGAGGGGTCAGCTGTGAAGCAAGAATTCAAGATGGGTGAGAACATGTTTGGGAGTAACTGTTGAAGAGGTAACTTCATGGTAATGTGATCAAGGAACTAGTTAAAGTTAATGGTTGAATGAATGCATAAAATTACTGATATATCACTGATGAATTATGTTAGTAAATTTATATATAGAGCATAAGCTAGGTTAGATACACAAATTGTTTCTGTGAAAAAAATTCAGTTTTTCATGAAGATGATGGAAACCAATGATTGTACGAAGTCGACTGCATATTTTAGCTCTGTGGATGTACTTTCTTCCACTGCTGAAAAATTACATGGGAAAAAATGTTGCCACTGTGAAAATATCTTCAGAAAAAGCTGTCATTCATGACGATGAGAAGATGCCTGTACTGGTCTCGTCAGGGGTTAGTCTTGGGCTCAGTTAGTCTCGTCAGGAATCACTCTTGGCTGGAGTTAGTCTGGGGTGGAGTCAGACTTGTGTGGAGCCAGTCCTGGGTGCAGTTAGTCGTTGGATATTATGGTTAGTCATTAGGCTCNGTCGTTGGATATTATGGTTAGTCGTTAGGCTCCTTATTGCGACCAACTAGTAATAGACAATTGTATGGACTGTGATCTTTTCTCGATTTTTCGAGTTCAATGTCATTGGAGTCAATGTCATGTTCGACAACAACCAGCATGGCAGTCGGGTTAATCAATGTAATTTTTTCCTTGACTTTTAGGATTATGTTAGAATTTTTAAATATATTTTTTTATATTTTATGATTTGGTGTGTGGATTTTAGAGAAGAGGGGATAGAATGTTATTACAATATTATAGATGGGAGGAGGTTAGTAGTCTGAATTGGGGAATTCTAACGCAGCGTCATGGCAGGGATTCAGGGATTCAGAAGCTTGGTAAGGAAATGACAAACTTTATACGTTTGCATTCTGCTTCGGGGGCAACCATCTTGGCAGCCAGTGTCATTCGGAGGCGGCCATCTTGGCAGCCAGTGCCAAAATGTGCAAAAAATTTGCAAAAAATCACAAACATTTGTTTTAAAAAATTAATTTTCAAAAATTTTTTTTTACAATATTAATTTTCAAAAATTTATTTATCAAAGTTAACATTTTGAAAAGTTTGATTCAATATTTCAAAATATTGATTTACTATTTCAAAATATTGATTTAACTTTTCAAAAGTTCCAAAAATTATTTTTTCTCGCGCATTCCTTGGCAGCCATTTTAGAATCCCTAAGCCGACGCCAGGGTGTCAGCCATGTTGGTTGCGACTCCTGAAGACGACGCACCCAACGGTTATGCTCTGGCATTCAAGGAGGGTGCCACAGTGTAGCAATGGGTAGAGTGAAACTTCACGCTCTCGCATTCCCGCACCGACGACGACGAATCCCAACAGAAACGCAGCCAGGACATGCTCTGGCATTCAAGGGGGGTGCCGCAGTGAAGAAATGGGTAGAGCGCAACTCCACGCTCTTGCAATCACGCACCGACGAATCCCAACAGAGATGCAGCAAGGGGGCATAGCTTCGGAACGTTATGCATTCAAGGGTGCCGCAGTGAAGCAATGGGTAGAGCACAACTTAATGCTCCCGCATTCCCAAAAAGAGATATTATTCATGTATATACAAATATATATATACGTCCTACCATCACGTGTGGGGTAACCCCCCTCCCATCTCGACTCTGGCCCCCGCCCCGCGAGAGAGAGAGAGACAAAATATTATACATATATATCAATACATCTAAATATATATAAGTCCTACAAACACACACACACTCCCGAAGACGACGCACCCAACGGTTATGCTCTAGCATTCAAGGGGGGCCGCAGTGAAGCAATGGGTAGAGCGCAACTTCACGCTCTTGCATTCACGCACCTACGACGACGAATCCCAACAGAGATACAGCCAGGACAGGACATAGCTTCGGAGTCGTTATGTCATGCTCTAGCATTCAAAGGGAGCCACAGTGAAGCAATGGGTAGAGCGTAACTTTACGCTCTTGCATTCACGCACCTATGCAAGGGGTCAGCCATGTTGGTTGTGACTCCCGAAGACGACGCACCCAACGGTTATGCTCTAGCATTCAAGGGGGGCCGCAGTGAAGCAATGGGTAGAGCGTAACTTTACGCTCTTGCATTCACGCACCAATGCAAGGGGTCAGCCATGTTGGTTGTGACTCCCGAAGACGACGCACCCAACGGTTATGCTCTAGCATTCAAGGCGGGTCGCAGTGAAGCAATGGGTAGAGCGCAACTTCACGCTCTTGCATTCACGCACCTACGACGACGAATCCCAACAGAGACGCAGTCAGGGCATAGCTTCGGAGACGTTAGGTCAAGCTCTGGCATTCAAGGGGCCGCAGTGAAGCAATGGGTAGAGCGGAAATTCTAGCTCTTGCATTCACGCACCGACTATGGCAACTCCCAACAGAGACACAGCCAGGACACAGCTGCGGGAGCTACGGGACACCACGCTCTCGCATTTTATAGCAAGGGTGCCGCAGTGATGCGATGGGTAGAACACTACTTTAAGCTCTGAGTGCATGTTAAAAACAATGTGCTCTCGCATTCACAGGGGAGGGGGCAGATGTGTCCCGAGAGAGACGCATGCCATGGGCTACTAGACTTCACGCTCTTGCGTGCCATCAGTACGATGTCCCTCACCACGACGGCGAAACATTTTCAGAGACGAATCGCAGCAAGATATTGGAAGGGATGACAAAGAAACTTAGTACAAATCTGCTCGAAGAACAGATGACAAGTTAAATGGCACCCACTAGCATTCCATTTCGACGGGGGCCTCGAACAGATGACAAGTTAAATTGCACCCACTAGCATTCCATTTCGACGGGGGCCTCGGTAGAGTAGTGGACAGAGTGCACACTTCGCGCTCCTGCATGCACAGGGCAGGGGGCAGGCGTGTCCCTAAGAGAGAGACGGCCGCCACGCCTCCATGACATCTATATGCTGCAACCAGGCTGTACGATCAGTCAGTACGCAAAAAAAGAAGTAATGCAGCATACTGACATACAGGTACGCGCGCGCTCACTTACAAGACACAAGTGGAAGGCCGCATCGAGAATGGTAAGAAGTCACAGAATGCAATCTCCATAATTTAGGAATCTGTGTTTGTATATACCAGACTCACGTCATTACCATGCCGCTTATCGCTAAACTGACTTTCAAATGCAGAACAATATAAAATGAAAAAATTATCGCTGGTAAAATTGGAACATGAACGTATTATATTTAATAAGCCAATCTATGCAGGGTTTGCTGTAATTTGCCGCCTGACGTTTCTCTCTGTTGAGTTCAATATATAACTTCAGCCATGACTTCTGATTGAATTGAAGCACCCGATGTATATTCTTCAACTTCAACCCATGACCTAATGCATGCTTGAGATTAACATAATGAACTATATAGTTTCCCTTTGTCTCAAGGGTTGTTGTAAGACACGTGCCAAGGCACTGGTAGCCAGGAGTAGGGGGGGACGCATGTACACACCGCGCGACTTTTCAAGGACGACAATGTCTCACAACCCAAGAGGAGCCTAGGTGATGATGCAATTGACAGAGCGACTGCCACGACAGCTGAGTCGGGTCCCAAGAGGAAGTATTAAAAAACAAACTTCAATTTGCTTTAAAATAATAATAATAATAATAATAAGAATAATAATATTACTTTATAGCCCCCCGTCTCGTCGAAAGATAGAAAAAACACGTTTACATGGTTTTACTGGCACTCTTCCGGCGCGAGAGCGATGGAAATATATATATAGTGCATGCGAAGTAGGGAGGGTGATCTCAGAGTCTTCCCAAATCCGAGTGTACTTAAATTGTTTCATACTTACACATGTCGAGCAGACCATCCGTTGTAGATCTTGCTTCCGCGGTGTCTCACGAGATACTGTATGATACAATGCTTAGAAAGGTGTATTTATTACGCACATCCCAGCCCCCCGATGTGAGTTTCGGAAATATATATATATATTTTAAAAAAATATGTAAAGTAGAGAACCAATCATACGTACACATGTACAGCAGACTCGTCAGTTGTAGGTCTTGCTTCTACGCCGTTTCACGAGATACTATATGATGCAATGCTTAGAAAGGCATGGTTTTATTGGAAATATATATTAACAAATGTGTAAAGTAATATGATTAAAAATTATTATTAACGTCCCAGGCAAGGGCACGCAAGGCAACGACTGCAGGCGGCACACACACGGGAGTTGCGGAAATATATATATATATATATATATATAATATGACAAGTAGTAATCACTACCGCAACCAATCTACTTACGCCTAACACAAATACTACAAGCAGTGGCCGGGAGGGTTAACCCTAGTGTCTGCCCAAATTCGATTATCATTTAATTTCCCTCCTATGAGGCCGTATATGTCATGCGCTTGAATTCCAAGCTAGAGGTTGTCTCAGAGTCTTCCCAAAAATAATTACCATTTAAGACCTTCCTACTAATAATATGTACCACGTGCTTGCATTCGAAGCCAGGAGAGTTAGCTCATGATTGTCCCAAAATCAATTAACATGTAAGTCATTCCTACAAGATGAAATACTTCACGCTCTTGCATGCCAAGCCGGGAGGGCTATATCAGAGTATTCCCAAATTAAATTTATCTGTTAAGACCCTCCTACTAGATGACATACACCACACGCAGGCATTCCAAGCCAGGAGTGTTATCTCAGAGTCTTCCCAACATATGTGCGAGGGTTATCGCAGATCATACACAATGATAAAGCATTAAAGGAAATGCACACTACTATGAAAACAATGGCGGGTACAGTCAAGTCACTACTGTAACATATCATTTCCATATGGCTACAATGCGAAGACACATATGAAGCATAAAATGTAAGCTATCGCGGTAGTAAAGTGAGAACACCGCCACGCAGAAAGGAACCTAACATGCTATGCGAGGCTGTCGTTCACGGAGGAAAGCCGAGACACGCAATACAAATTGACATGTGTATAGTATATAAGCAAACATCACGTAAAATGAAGATCATTCAGTTGTCGAGCGCTTTTGTGAAAAACTGTCTTGTTTACAACAATATGAAGACAGAATCAATGGATGAAGACTCACCATCGCCAACATCGGCATCAACAGCAAGGTACACTGAAGAGCCACTACACGCATTACGATATCATCGTAACTACTACAACCGTGCACCCTGCTATAATATGTGGACGGAACCAATAGCAGAAGATTTACCGTCTACAACCTGGCCAACAGGAAGGGGTCCTGAAGAGACGATGCAAGCGATACGCCATCAATGTAACTACTGTGAAAGTACTTTTAACACAAGGTATAATTCACGTCGGCATGAAAGTTGCCATTGCATGTTCAGCCCGGCATACAAAACATTCCACTGTGATACCTGTAATGCCATGTTTGCCCGAAGTGATGGTGTGTATAGACACAACAATACATGCAAAGGCTATGTTCATCTTGAAATCCAATCTTTTTTCATAGCAATGTCAAGGGCATCGTTCATCAGTTTTTCTACATCTGCTAATTTAAAGGTTGTATTACGTTCCGCAACTTCGGTTTTTACTTTGGCCCATACATTGATATACGGTTATAATGATTTCCATATCATTTCTAAAGTGGTAGACAAATCACATGACCCCTTTTGTTTGCTAGAAAGTCTAATTCATACTGTTTCTCTTCTGTTTTGTATGATTTTACATGATTAAGAAGTTCAGCCTTCATTTATTTTGGAGAAAAAGGGACCTTTTTGTCAGAGACCCATGCTACGATTTCACTTTTCATGCTGGCGGATGTGGGAAATTTATTAGAAACAATGGAATGATACTGCACTGCAATTAGAGAACAGTCTTCTAAAACATAATAAGTTCAGAAACCAACACTTAAATGACAGTGCATTCATTCTGTTATGAAAATTGCTGGTTGTTTTAGATTTTGACCAAATACCCATTTGTTTTAAGGAATAAAACCCGTCTTGGCTGATCCAACGTGACACACAATCAAAAGACTGCCTAATTGGAACTTGGCCAACACTTACAGCAGAATCTTGCCATATAAATGTTTTGGTGTGGTTTAGTTTTACCCTCA
This sequence comes from Clitarchus hookeri, assembly GCA_002778355.1. Classification (NCBI taxonomy): domain Eukaryota; kingdom Metazoa; phylum Arthropoda; class Insecta; order Phasmatodea; family Phasmatidae; genus Clitarchus; species Clitarchus hookeri. The sequence continues at coordinate 11,047 of NQII01012415.1, forward strand.
TCTCGTCCAGGTATAATATAGGTCTACGGTCTCCAGACTGTCGAATATCATGCATTTTCTGTAGTAATTTTACCAGCGCAGTTGTCGTGCTGTTCTTTTCTATTAAAAACCTCCGCCAATCATTTGATTTCTTATAATGAAATAGGACACTTTTCAACAATTTTGCCATGGAGCTTGTTGAACCTGCATAACCTATTTTCTCATGCATAGCTGCAGTAATTTTTTTTTTGTCGGAATTTCCCTCTTATCGTAAAATTTTAACACTGTTCTGAGAAGACAGTCTTTGTTAAAGCCATCAAAATCTGTAACATGTTTCCGACAAACATTTTCATAGCAGGAGACGCAAATATTGCTTTTGACATAGAAGCATTACTGCTATCTCCATCCTTGCATATCTGTCGCACTATATGTTCGCTGACATCAGATGCTTTTGCTATCAAACTGTTAATTTGTTTAAAATTTATACCTTTGCAAAATTCTTTCTTAGATAATTTAGTAAAAAAAAAAAATGCACAGTAAATATTTTAGATTGACCTTGTTTGTGAACCTCTTTAACTTTAGCAAATACCGGTGCTAGCACAAGGTTACTTTTTAGAGTCATAATTGCAATGAAAACTTTACACACAAGAAAATGAAGAACAGTGAGTATATTTCAAAGCCTGTCACATTATTGGGGGTGTATGCTAGCAAATACACACACTGAGTGGCATAGGCTGCTGGTGTGGTACAAATTATCTTTGTTGACGAAGCATGAGTCAGACTTCGTTATTGTTACTTCCACAGCAAGAGGATCACATTTAGCTAAATGTATGAAATTGTGTTTCTTCTCAGGGGAAAGAATGAATAATATCCTCTTTTTCAGAAAATAGTTGTGAGTTTATGAGAGCTGTCATGCGCACACCTTAATAATGTAAAACATGAATTGATAAACATACCGACCTAGGATCTTCCCCTACTTATTAAGGAAAATGAACCTCTTGCGAAAAGTAGCTGGATTTTAATGAAATCTTTCATGGTTTTTTTTAGTGAAACTAAAAAACATTTTGCTAGACTCTCTGTAGTTCTGTAATGCTGTGAACTAGGCAAAAGTGAACATCTGTGATGGGCTCTCGGCACCAGCTAGTGGGAGAGCACAAAGCCTTCTTTGTTTCCATGTAAGGCAGAGAATAGTCTAGTCAAGGGTTCTGGAGAAGGGAAGGACATATTTTTTAGAGGTGTGGCATTCCAACACAGCAAAACAAACCAACAGGTCACTATGTAAAAGAAGCAAAAAGAAAAAGGAAGCAGGCAGGTAAAATAAGCAAAAAGAAAAAGGAAGCCCTGGTAAAAAAAAGCAAAAAGAAAAAGGCAGCAGGTCACCCACTGGAGTTGTTGACATTCTTTTATTGACCACAGGTTAAAGCCATGCCACAATTTTTTGGCTTATAGCACCACTGGGAGTTATTTAGTTAAAGTATTTTCCAAACATATCACAATCACCACCTATTAATGTAAAAAAATAATAATAATAATAATTTGTTACATATTTACTAACCTTAAATAAATTTAATACAAGTTTATCTGTATACATTAAATCTTATCTTCACACTTTGTTATTGTTCTATTCTTCTGTAGGTTAAATAAAACATTTAATGAATTTTACCTGCAGTGGTTGAATGAAGTTGCAAGCAAAATGCAAGTATTCAAAATGGAACCGAATACTGGAACCGATATTTAAATTATAGAATCGGTACCGGAACCGGAACCGATATTTTTTGTTATTCGACCCATCCCTAATTCAAACAAAAAAAGAGAAGTATGTAAACTATATTTTCATTTAAAAATTACACTTCTTACAAAATACTACAGCAGATCATATTTTGCGACGAAAACTCTTCGCAATCTATGTTGGGTATGTTTAGAAACAGTCCACAGATGTTTATATAGAGCTGTGCCGATTCACAAAATTATGCAGATGTGCCGAATCACTGATGTGCCGATTCTGTAATGCTGATTCACTGATGTACTGCCAATGTATGAAAAAGCTTTTTGCTTATATTTAAGTTGAATTTAGGTTACTATGGTATTGGTGAAAAACAGGACAATTAAAAGCAATTTTAAAACCTATTTCTGGTTACAGTGTTCAAGAAGTAAATAGAATAATACAACAAACCATGTGAGTTCAAGTGAACCCAGAAAATAGTAAGCATGCGTAAGTTTGTTTTTGTTGCTGTTGACAGTGAAGTGATAGGCTTGAAACAAAAATGGTGGATTGTTTTTATATAAGCAATCGTTCTACAATAAACAGTATTAACATTACTTGCAAAATATGTACTCTTAAACCTAATTCTTTCAAAACATAAAGTGTATGGTAATTGATGATTTGTGATTGGGTGCTTTGCTACACATTTGGGTTGGCATAAAATATTTGTTTATGAACAGAAAGATTAAAAAATAAACGTATGTCACAGAATTAATTTTTAACTTGAAAATGTTACAAATTAACTTGTAAATATAATATAACTTTTTTTTATAATGAATCTGAAGGAAACACTTTCTATGTTCATCATAATGGGGAAACTTCAAGTGTACACATGTATTGAAGTAATATGCAAAACTGATATACCAAATTTACATATGCAGATTACCTTATATTCTTAATAACCTATGAGAACTGAAATACATGATAAAAAAAACTTTAATATAAACCTAAGTCAAACTGAAATAATACATTGCAACCTGTAAGGATAATTTTTCAAGGGACCAAAATAAAATAAAAACTGATGCATATTAACAAGCAATGCATGCAGACTTGATCTTCATCCGGACTTCAACATCTGGTTTGCTGGTGTGGGGGAGTGCAATATGTCACAAAAAAAATAATAGCATATTCTGTAGTTGATAAACTTAAAATATACGTGTCAAAAAAAGAAAGCCAAAGTTACAAGAATTTTTTTATGTCAAAAAATCCACGTTGTGTTTTTGTTATCTTCTCATGGTTGGTCACCTTCATCTTAAGGGGCCTTCCCACTGGAGGACTGGCTGGACACACACCACAGAGTGGTTTTCCACAGCCTGCTGTTTAACAAACACCCCAACTGTGACATCAGGCATGTCGTCATGCTCACAGAGAATTAGAGTGTGGGAAGGCCGTTTTACTCCCCCCCTCCTTAACTTTACTCCCCCCTCCATAACGCTCTGTCCATGAGGAGGGAAACACTCCCTCCCTCCACCCCTCTTCAGAGCCACCCTGGGACTCTGACCCTCATCAATGTCAAGTTGGTAGGTTGTTAACTCACAGCAGAGTAGAGCTTGGGATAAAAACTACAAACTTTGTTTAAAAATACAGTGAAAGTTGAGCATCTTTTTCACAGAGGCTTTCGTTTCCCAATCAGCTGAAAATTATCTGCAGAAGTGCCGATTTTTTCAACATCAGTAAATTCGGCAGAAGAAGATTCGAATTGGCACAGCTGTATGTTTAGTTTTATATTATTTCAAATTTTCTACCCCAAAGATCTAAAACAGAATTTAGAATTTTATGTATTAACAGTATCAGTTCATATTATTTAACTTTATGTAACATTAACATGATGACATCACACATTTAAAGTTAAGCCAATACTAAATGTGAGCACAAGTTTAAAGCTACTTGGTTCAGTATAAATTAACTTTTACACATGTCATACTGCACATACTGTATGCAATGCAAATTGTCATACTCTAAATGTTAAAGTTCTAAGATAAGCTTAAAAATAAATTCCTGATAAGGTAATTTCTAAAACATATAATATTTCTGTATTTATGACCAAGGTTTTGCTTCATTCACATTTAAATTCTACGGATGCCACACGAATATAGGCCAAAAGTTTTAAAGTCTTAAAACAAAAAATAAAACTATGCAAAGCATAACTGACCTGAGCAAATATTTTATAAAGAGGTTCAAGAATAAATTCAACAAAGCTGCGCTGTGCTGAACCGTGTGGGGGCTTCTTGGAGAATCTCCTCCTGAAACAACACAGAGATCAAGTTTGAAATTTACAGAACACCATGGCAGTTCTTTGAATGATACTTGCAATGGGGGTAAGTGATTAAGGAAAAAACAAAGGATGAGTTGTCAGGTTTTTAGTTAATATACTTGTCTTACTCTCAGTGTTCATATGTGTTGTCTAGAATTTTGTGCATGTACTTGTATATATTCTCTTGTCTTTGTTGCTCATTCATTTGTCACTTGTCCCGTTTCATTGCAATTAGTTTGGTAGAACTATTAACTATATTTCTTGAGGGATTATTTGTATTTTTTGTGTTTTAAACATCTGTTGACAATAGCTAGTCTTAACATGTTCTACAGTACGTTTTTAATGTCATCCTCTGAGTTTTCCTTGGTGACATGACTCTGCAATGGTACATGTCCGAAGTAATTTTTCATTTATTTACAGTAGTAATGCTATTCAGAGAACTCACGTCTTGTTGTTGAAGTAGATGTCGCCCCAGAGGCGGGGGGCAAACTCGCGCACGTTGACTCCGGGGTAGGTCTGGGCATATATGTTGGCGAAGGAGCGCAGCGTGAAGCAGATGGCATACTGTGAGCTCGCGAAGCACACATTGCCCAAGATGGGGGAAACCAATGGCACATTCTCCTCATCTGCATACAGACTGCACACACATGACCAACAACAGAAAATATATTATAATATATTTGACACTGCATAAACTTGTACAGCAATACCAGTGGTGGAGCCATGTAAGGATGTCAACTATTAGTTTCAAAATTATTAATAAGCCTTTAATTTTGATAAAAATATAATTGCTGTTAACTATGATGCATTTTATGATACAGGATGAGTATAAAAGAATATCCTAACTTTAAAGGTCTATAATATCAAAACCTAACAACCTACAACCTTGATTGACCAATCAAATGAACCGTGGAACAGTGAAGATTGTTTACCATACATTCATAAATGTTCAATGTGACCACCATGAGCGGCCCGAACGACATCTACGCGATAATCAAACTCGTTCCACGCTCTTGTCAACATGTCCGGTGTTACGGTTTGTATGGCGTTCGTAACTCTCGGTTTGAGAGTATTCTTGCATTGCTCTTTGAAATCACAAAAAAGTAGGTACTTGATTTTATTCTATATTGAAAATAGTTTTTATCAACATAAGAACTTGCCGCTTGTAAGACGTGAAATGCGTTGTTACTGTACACTGGCAAGATAAGCGTGTTTACTTGAAAGGCAGGGGGAAGAGAGCTGTTTATAGAATCATGCAACGGCTTGGTTATATCGTCATTGAGCATGGTGTTGCTCACGTTTACAGTGTACGTTTTTAGGGAAATACCATGTGCCACTTATTACAGTCAATCCTGAATTTAAGTTAAAGATTGTGCATATTTGTTGTGTGGAATGGCTTACCCCTCGGAAACAAACTAGAAGCAGATGTTTCAAGGCAAGGCTACACGCCACATGACAGCACTCTAAATGCCACAATTTATTGAATAGTGAAAAGTGGTTAATATGAATTTTAAAGAGAGCGATGATACAGACAGAATGTCTGCCAGTTGTGATGCATTTTTAGCAGTCAGGCAGCTGCATGCTGACGTGCTCGCCGTAAATACGCACTACACTGCCGAGACCCAGAAAATATGTTAACTACACATTCTCACCACATTTTGCCTTCCTTTCCCTTGGACAGATAATGGTTGGTCATAAATGGCCAGATATACTTGCGGCTCATCGTCCCTCCTGGCTACACCAACATCCTTTCCACACTAAGTGACTCACTTAAATATTCATACCAGTAGATTTTTTTGGTACTTTGCTATTTATCGGACTTTCTGGTTTATCGGACTATGCCTCCCCCCATTATTCCGGTAAATAGAGGCTTGACGCGATCGTATACCAGAGCTGTAATGTAAAGATTATTAAGTTGCCCGGCGCCACAGCTCTACGGTGAGCTAATGAGATTATTGGGTCNCTGTAAAGATTATTAAGTTGCCCGGCGCCACAGCTCTACGGTGAGCTAATGAGATTATTGGGTCATTCGGCCGACGGCCCAGGGGTCTCTGGTAATAATACACCGTCAGATATTATGAAATTGCGAGCTGTATGGCCGCTGCGCACGCCTGAATTAATAACGCACTCAAGTTTATATAATTATTTTATTGAACACTTTGATCAAACACGTGGTGACCGCGTGGTCATATAAACACACTGCTGGATTATCATTACTTAAGACACGTGACGCTGCTCTCTCCTCGGTGAGATTTAACATAAAAATACTAGTTGCTTCGTGAATGATATGATGATGCGATTGCTGAGTGAGGTTGCAGCCTGAGAGGCTGGTACCGAGGTTCTTGTGAAACGAGAGACTTACCACGTCCGCTCGCGCCGAAGTGATGTTGCCTACTAGGCTGAGCAATGCATCGGCTCGTGCCACCTAAGCACGGCCGACACCTGGCGGTGGAGAGATGAAACAAATGCGACTTAAAATGCTAATGAGATGTAAACATGATATACCTTATATAAACATAATTAAACACAATTTACATAATAAAACACAATTACCCTTGTATTTACATAATAAAACACCATTATATTAATATTAAATATAAGTATTGACTCGTAGCAGCCACTGCATTGCCAACTTGAAAATGTCACATGTCCCTGGCTGGCTATGTATGTGATGACTGTTTTGACACACGATAATTATGGTATACATCAATACTGAATAAATACTAAACACTAATGCACTATACTGACGAAACTATATTGGTAAATAATAATGATTAAATTGTTAAACTGAATAATTAATGACACGGTGCACTATCACACATGGACAAATACACTTGATATACACTGAATACACTATCATTCTTGCACACATGTGCGCTGGTATGGTGCACCTGGAGTGGAGGACACTACTGCGGCAGTTACAGTGGGCACAAAGGTAACAGTGAACGCCTGGTTCACGTCAGGCTTTACTGTATTTTTAGCATATCTCAATCATTTAAGTTATTCAGAACTTCTAAAGATTCATTTTAAAGGCAATAACAAAAAATTGGGATAAAAAAACTTTTCTTAGTGCTTGCCAAATTATGCATTGTATGCCAGTCAACAAGCAGACCGGCTGTCGCAGAACCGTCGAACCCTCTAACAAAAATAAAAGCAAGCTGTCATTGATCGCAGGGTGCGCGTGCAGCCTGTCTCTCAAACACGTCATACACACACAGCCTTGCCCTGGCACCTGCTTTTCCTGTTCCCGTCCTTGCACACGTCAGTCACATCACGGCACACGACTCCGAGAGAAACAACTTACCAGGTCACATCATCCACCCTTCTTACACCCTAATGTCGTGGGAACCATGCGATGCAACTTTAATAATAAGTTATTGTTTGTTAATAATAAGTCATAGTTTCGTAAATAAATCCTTATGATTTCCTGCAAAATCCTTTGAAAATTGAATGTGATCTAGTTAAAAGCTATGTGGCATACAAATGTTTACATAATTTTTGTCGACAAAGTAGGTCTTGTATAATTGTCTGGGATACCATTTTGTTAGGAAAGTCTTACCTACTAAAATAAACAAATATTTTGTTAATATAGCATTTGTTCATTGAAAATGGACTCGTAAAAAGTTGTAAGGCGTGCTGTGTTTAGACTTAATTTTGGCGACATGGGGAGGTGCTATATACTTTTAAGGGTATCATTTTTGTTGGAAGACGTCTATCTATTAAAATTAATTAATAATTTTTAAAAACATTGAGTTGCTTTTGTGTTAGAGATGACAGAACATGGACTTGACACAAAAATGCAGTTTTTGTGTTTTGGAGATTGTACGAGTCCATTCCCGAGTAACTTGAGAAGTCATACGATCAAGATCTGACAATGTAATTTTGCCATGAAAGCCGTTCAAAAGTGGCATAAGTAAGACTTAATCGGAGTTTTTAAGAATAGGGGTTGGGGTCGGTCAAAACTGGTCAAAATTCTAATAACGACCGTTTTCTCAGGAACCATAAAGGGTCATAGATTCGAGAGATGACAGTACATATATTTTGAATTATGTGTGTACCGTTTCCAGAGGAATCATGCTAAAATCACTAGGGTTGTGCGAATGTGACTTTTTTCTCATGAAACGAAAACGATAAAAATGTTATGAACTTTCAAAAAACTGAAACGAAAATGAAAAATTATTTTATAAGAGCTTAGTCTTAACGAAAGTTTAACAAATTTTTTAACATTTCAGCAAGTTATTTAGTATAACCTATTTGTTGCAAAACCAAACCAAAAATTATAGGATATGGAGTATTTACCAATTGGGTTCTTGTCTATTTTTAAATTTCTATGTTACGTTATTGTTTTAGTTATAAAATAATGAAAACAAAAAAGATTATCTACAGACAATAATTTCCTTTGCAGGTGCACTAAATGAACTTTCATGAAACACCTGAATATTCATTGAAACAGAATATTTTGTTTCGTTACAACTAGAGGTGAGCCGATATGGTTTTTGGGCATTTTCCGATATTGCCGATACCGATACCGATACTGCCTTGACCAGGAATAACAACATTATTGCAAGTTTCAAAAAATAAAAACTTAATTTTTTAACATTTACTTCAATAAAATTCTAATTGTCTTCGTTTTTATTGTTTCAGTGATAGGCCTAAATATTATGATAAATATAAATCTAAGAACCACATATTAAGCTTAAGCATATCTATAAGACAAAAATAACCTCCAAAACATCCCATTAAGCAATGAAACTCTTAAAAAAAACATAACATTTCAAATGGTGCATATAATAAATGTGCCATTTTAAGTTTGTGGTACTATAGGACCTCGATGATGTACCGCCTCTCGAAACCAAACATTTGCAAATATTGTAAACAGTTTTGCAATCATGCAAAACGTGCCTAATTTTGCTTTGAAAATAAACACAGCCAGTTGGGTACTTCAATAAAAACCAATTAAAAAATAGTTGATTAATTAAATAAAACCAAATAGTGAAACCTCTATTGTTCGTTTTTCATGGGACCTACTGCAAAAAACTCAGCATGTGGACCTCTCTCCTCAAAAAGTAAAACCTAACCTCAAAAAAAAAATTTATTTTCATCCTTGGGTATACTGAGTTGATTGCCTTTAATGAACAGGGGCATATCTTAAATACTGGATGAAAAAACATATCTCAATCATTCAATATAAGTATTGTATTATAAAATATTGAAATACACTTAATTTCGAAAATCCGCCGAATGTTCACTAAATTTCTGCCAAATGTAAAAAAAGTAGCAAAAATCAAACTAACTTTATTAAAAACACTGATTTAAAAAGAAACGTGCTAAAAATTGTTGAGTTTGACATGTATAAATCCGATTTTTTGAACTTATATTTTACTTCACTAAAAATTCCGTTGCCCGCAAAATGTTTTTAAATTCTCCAAATTAAACAACATTCGCCATCTTGTGTGACAGTTGATATCACAGCATTACTCTTAAAAAAAGTTACTAGC